>CABPRJ010000476.1:5242391-5403387 GCA_902439185.1 Cinara cedri | reverse complement strand
AAAATTGTATTTTTTTTTTTTTTTTTTTTTTATAACAACTTTGTATTACTTACCAAATTAAAAGTTCAAATCAACTATACTATAAGAAGAAAAAATTGTTCATTTTTTTGATTATCGAAACCTGTAAACAAATTAAAAAATATAAAATCGAGTTTAAAATGTATTGTAATCTATTTAAAACGAATAACAGAAGATATATATCAACTTGTTTATACTTGTATGATTTAAAGAAAAATTCCCAATTTATTCCCAACCATCAAGTTAATTTTGGAGTTTAAGTGTTTTATAGTTTTGGTACGACAATCAGAAGAACCGATAAAATATACAAATACACTTTAATATAATACCAAAAAAAAACAATTTTTTGTTTATTTCTCTTGGACATTCCGGATGTTACAGTCGCGAACCATATTATATAATTTATATATATGACGTATTCAATTATAACAGTAAATAAAAAATATTATGTTAATTTAAAAATCAGTTATTATGTTATAATATTAATATAAAAACCGAAATAACTGGTTTATCGTAGTAATTGATATAATAATTGTACATTTATTGCATTCACTTTGATGTTAGTGCTTCTCTTTGTCGGCCATAATAATAACACTGCAAATAACTCTACGCAAATAATAAAAAAAGCCATTTGTTACTTTACTCCGATAACATAATAATGTATGCTTGCATGTATACACGCGTAAAAAGAAGTGACAAAACCTTTATATACGTTCTTCGAGAAATGAAAAAAAAAAACCAGAAAATAATACAAGACTGCGGGGTTCTTTGAAAATGTTTAAAACGTATGGCTTTTAGGTTTCCCAATAGCTTTGTCCGAGCGAATCGAAATGATTCTTTTGAAGGACCCGCAAAAATGTCCATTTCCGACATTGAATTCGATTGACACCCATTTTTTTTCACTCTATATTTTACACTATTACGAACTGTCAGACAAACTCGAAGGGAGCGAGTCTACAAACCTACAGCTGAGGTGATAATTGTGTAGCGTATCGTGAAATGCGCATCGAGGGTTTCGTTATTATACGTCGCGTTGAATAATAGTTAACACAACGTGATGATGACGCGTGTGTTGAATATTTGTTAAACGTTTTACATTAATAATATTACCTCGTACATGCAACTATAATGTAAGCACAATTTTTTATATATTTCGTACGATTGTTCTGAGTATAATACTATAGGCATTATATTATATTTTTAAGATTTTTCATAATCGAGCGTTCATCAATAGTCGGATGGTAGTACATTTCACAAGTGGTTAAGTGGTTCTCAAAATTTCATAAAAAAAAAAAAAATTTAATAGAATAATCTATAATTTGGACTGTCGATGTTCAAGTAATCGTTACTTGTTGGACAATTTATTAGAATTATAACGAAAATAAGTGTTTGAAAAATCTAAATGAATAACGAATTATTAAATTGCCATAATGACATATACATAGTTGGCCATGACGTTCAATGAAATGTTTAAAACGGTAATGGTAAATCCGAATGCTGCAAATCTTTGTTGGGAAAACTTGATAACCGTACGAATTTAAACGAAATATCAAACGTTTTCACCAAAGTTTTATTCCGTTGTTAACATTGAAACAATCATTATTACACGCAACAACTTATAACATAGACAGATCGAAACGTTAACGATATTAAATTATTTAAGATTATCTAGTAGTAATATATCGTACTGTACGTCAATCTCATTTACATGTTAAAAGTTGACTGTAACGACCGATATGCACTTGACGTGCATTTACAATTGAGGAAACAGGGTCAATCATTTTTCGGCAATAATTCTGGTATTTGCGTTTAAACTCTATTTTCAACCTAAACGATACAATTTACGTTCTGATTATAAAAATTGACGGACGTGGCTTTTTATACATTATACGATTATGTTATTTTGTTTTAGAAAATGTTTATTATTATTTTTGTTGAATATTACAATTTTTATTGAAAATTATCGAACTGATCAACATTAGGAGGGCATATTATTTTATGCGTCACAATAATAATCTTTTTTAAATTAATTTTTATATTATTTAAATTCTATACATACATATTGTACCAATCAGGGACGTATTTACAGTTTCGGCGTCTAGAAGCACCGTTCCTTTAGCGCCTTTTTATTAAAACACATTAGAATTTCGAGAGCGTTTACAATTAGCATTTCGTAGTTATTGCACATTTTATTATGCGGTAAAACGCCATTATTTTAGGTTCTGCCGAGCGAATGTTACCAGCAGGATATGGTCGATATTAAAAAAAAAAATTAATTTTTTATCACGCATTTAAAGATTATAAAGCCCTATTGAAGTGTGGCTCCCGGAACCAATGCAACCCTCCCCCATTAATGCTCACCTTATTGTACACTAATAATATGGTATTGTAAAAATAGAGTTTCTTTAGTGAACAACAAAAAAAAATTTAATCGCTCAATAAAAGTGTATAGATTTTGATATAATAAATTCCAAAAAAAAAAAAAAAATGTTTATAATGTTCATTTTAAGAACCACTATTTAATCATTTCCAGCAGGTAAGATTTGTGTAAATATCAATTATGTATAATGCATTATATGTTACATATACAGGGCCGGATTAAGAAATTTTGCGCCCCGGGGCAAACCTACCTAAAATTAGAAATTTTTTTTCAATGAAAAATAAATTTTTTTATTTCATAAAATTGTTTTACTATAATATGGTATTTATTAATTTTATTAACTTACAGCAGGTCAGAGGATTAGTATAGAGTCCCCTTCCCCCTAAAAATTGTTCAACCTATGCTCATCCATACCTCATTTAATTAGTATTTTATTACCACGCATTTTATTAAAAGATATAAGAAATATAATGAAATAATATGTTAACAATCTTTTTAATATTACCGTATAAACGAATAAACAATATAAATGTTTCAACAAAAATGTAATTACATTTGTTAAAATAACAATTTCGTAAACATGATTCAAATTAAAACTGAATTAATTAATTAAAATGATTATATAAAACACTGGGATTTATTATGTTAAGTAAATTATTTTATTTTTGTTATTTATAATATTTTTATAAAAATGCTTTTCTTGATTTCCGTTTAGCGAATTGATCAATACATTCATCCCGCGAAATAGATTCGAGTAAACTTTTTCCAACGTCTTATTTTCTTGAACGCACTACCATTTAGTTACTTCGTCACGGCGGTATTAATATATTTCAAATATTATATCGAATATTGATTAACCGTTGCGTTCAGATATACATTAAATTTCCCCTTTACCTTCCCAACTTCTCACCAACAACAATGGTCCATATATTGTGCGATGTATGTCCGTTTTTTTTTTATTTTTTGATCGCAGACTAATAAGATTTCTTATAGAACACATAGGAATTCGAGAACTATACTTTAAAACGTTATTATTTAGAGATCGAATAATAACCAATTTTTAATATTTCAAAAATTTAAAACAATTTAATTTTGCTTTTTCCGCTACACGGCAAAACATCATATATATATGCTTTATGTTTATTTATCTTGTTGTTGTTTTTATGGAAACCAGAGTCACATTTCTCGCATCACAGTAAAATTATCTTATATTTTTCGATTGTTCAAACATATATCCGTGTAAGTAATGGTCTAAATCGAACTCACTTTACGGGGCACGTGAGACTTTCACGTAATGCATATTTTGAGAAAAAAAATTTAGATACGGTATACAAATCAAAACCGATTGAATTGTTTGATAAGAACCGTTACGACTAGTGAATTGTAAATGTTGGCGATTTGTTAACGACAAAAAAAAAAAAAAAAAAAAATTATCGCGAGCACGGGCCCTTAACAATCGTGTTATTATTAAACCTGTATAATTTTGGCGTACTAAGCCCGTTTCGGGTGGCGCCCTGCTTGATATCGATTCATTTTAATCGGGAGTTTACAACAACATTATATTTGCGTTATTATTATGATTGTTATTACAGTCAGTAAAGAGGTATGATAATCGGCTGCTAATTCGCGGTTATTTAATTTCGGAAGTTTTAAAACTTATCGGGTTTTGGTCCCCGCTTATATTATTCCGTATATAATACGGCCGCGGAGTCGGAATTTGTATAGTATGTATATCAGTATCGCGGCCAGAAGAGTCCTCCGTAAAAGGGTCCGTCCCGCATAATGAGTGTTTACTTACCGTAACATTGGCATTGCGGATAGGAAGGAAGTTAGTAGGTATGCATATATACACACACACACACACACACACACACACACACAGTAGGTAATTGCCCTTCACTAAGCTACCGTTTGTTGTACGTATCACGCATATTTTGCATTAAAACAACGCCGCGGAAAAAGGTGTCGGCGCGGCGAAAAACGTCAAGATACGAACTTTGGGAGTTTAGGCGGACGTCACGGGGTCGCGGGATGATTGCAACATTGAGTTGACATTCGAACCCGGCAGATAACGTTTTATCGGTTTATTATAGGCGCGCGTGCTAACGATTTAATTTATCGAATTATAATACATAATAATAATAATAATAATGATAATAACCGGGATATCGAGTGTGTTTTTAATGAAGTGACAATATCGTAAATAGATTTTTGAATAACAACTTATTTAAATTATCTAGAAAAATACCAAAAATCGGAATAAGTAAATATCGTCTATGTCGTTCGTAATATGATTTATGAAATTTTGGCAAAATTTATCGAATTGGAATAATAACATTTGGGTTGAGTTTCAATGTAGTAAATTAACCATGCTGTAGTTGCGGGTAGAGGATGAATAGTATAACTGTTTACACACCTACAAGGCTATAGATTTTCCAATGATGTGCCTATTGAGGGTTTCAACTTTTCAACTCCTATTATTTTTACTATTGAATTTCACAATTTTTCAGAATTGGTATAATAATATTGTAGCATGGTATCAGGTAGTATTGGTAGTAATTCCTGCTCCGCTGGTTTTCCCGGAAATCGATTTTTCCAATGGGTTATACGAGTATGATTAGGAATTCATAGGAATTGAGTACTAATTATTTGCACAAAAAAAAATTGCAAAATTCAAATTGGGGGAGAGGGGGAAGGCTTAGTAACGTACGCAGTTTATTGTCTTTCAAAGAATATTTATATTACTTGTACAAATTAGACGAAGGAAAATTCGACTCTAGTTAGGAAGCTCTGTCACTTACGGGTGTTTTTATTTCTTTATAAAACTTATTGGAAAGTATAGATAATATAAAGGGTATTAACATAGGTATGGGTATTATATAATATTTTCTATGTAAAGTTCTGTGTGGATACTCATAATTTAAATAATTTCGGTGTTGCATAGAGCTCTCCGGCCATTTAAGGGACTCTTGCGGGTCGCATGTTCTAAACTTTTGAAAATTAGATATATTACGATCGTCGGGGAATAGCTTTTCTATGATGGGATAAAACTTTGACAACTTATACACATATACGTTTAAAATATACTGTTTATTGTGTATAAAAACCTACGTACAAACAGTTGAAAATTTTATCAGGATGTCCTTTCGATATATACGTGGTAAACAACTTTCGAACTTATACCTATTATTAAAATAATATACAGTTCGATACTCGTTTTTTTTTTTTTGTGTGTGTTTATAAAATAAACATTTCATAAAAAATAGGTCAACGTGTATATTATTAAATTTATAGGTACCCACTTATATAATTATTAGAGAATACAAATTTGAAAATAATTTTTCCTTTTCCAATGTCCGTGTAATTGATAGGACCTTACCAATAATCTATTTCCTGATGCCCAGTTTAAGAGGAAAATATACGGCCGTTTCAACGCACGAACATGACGTTGTACAGACCGAAAAGCCGGAGTAAAACCCACCCAACTACCGTAAAATTGTAATGTCGAAAACGTCGGCAGAATTTTTTGATTTCTTAAATCCTCCCGTGTAGCCTGTCGACGGGGACAGTCTCGGTGTAATAAATTATTTTGTTTTATGCGAAAACCGCGTGGGCGAAATTAACCGTAAAATCGACTATAATATACGTGACAAAAAATAATATCGTGAAAAACGTTCGTAACTCTAATATATACACAGTGCACACGCATTATACGAATGCGATACGTTTTAACAACGCGTTGTCGCCGTTACGAGAGGAGAATGCCGCCGCAGCTGCATGCGTTTCTATTTGGTACTCACAATAATGTTTTAAACGTCAACTAGAGTTACGAAAACGTATTTTTATTTTTCACTCGTAGTTCTGTTTTGAGAGTTGACTAATTTTTTCCCGGCTTTGTTCACAGCGTCTTTGGTAGTTGCTCGTACTTATAATGCATTCACCGTGTGCAAGTATTACGCGCACATAGGATAAATAATTGAGAACGGGCAACTCCGTAGGTATGCCCCGTACCTATGCCTTCTTTAAATGCAGTATAATGGGATATAATATTCTTATATTATATCGTTTCCTATTTAGAATCTATATACATGTATACATATATATATATACATGCGTATATATGTATATAACGTATATAATATGACGTCTTTACACTTTAACCGTATACTGAATACCGCAATTGTTCGGCAGGAAGCGGAGTAATAATATATATAATGCGAGTACGCACAGTTCTTGACATTGTTCGGCTACCCGACGTAATATATACATATATAATATACTCGCGCTGTACAATATATACATATATATATATATATATATACACTATGCCTTATCATATTATTATTATTATTATTATTATTCAAGACGTTCCGATCGAGTGAACCGAATAAGTGCGGGCGAGATTACGGGATCCGATTCTTTTCCGACTCGGTGCCGACTTCAGACTTGGCAAAAAACAAAAACACAAATTTCTCATAACAAAAGTAGATTTTTTTTTTTTTTTTTTTTGTGTAATAGCGCAACCATCTAAGGATTTCTTTGTGTAATAATATAAAGAGTGATCAGAATTTTATGTTAGGTATACAGCGATTTCCTCGTACAATACACAAATATTATGTTAAATAGAAAAAAAATGTATTTGAAAAAAGTTTTGCTTCCATAAGCTTAAAATTATAGGCGGGCTTAATTTTTTTTTTTTTTTTTTGAGGGAAGGGAGTGGGGATTTCAGAATCATTTCTTAAAATTCAAATGAAAACCCATATTTTTTTTTTAAATTTAGAGATATTTTTTCGGTTGTGAATTTTGGTGGTTGAAAAACGTATTTTAATGCAAAACTCTTTGCCCGAGAGTATTAAATTTTGATTAATGTGAACAATACACCAAACAACAATAACAATTAATTATTATCATTAAAACGTTGTAAATCATTAGATAAATTAAAAATTTGTGAGTCACTGTTGTAGGTGAGAAGTTGATAAGGTTATAAAATATTAATTTATATGCACTGTATGGACTGTATGCAACGATTCTAAGCAGAGTTCGGTTAAAATATATTTTGATAAATGTAATTAATTTAATTCATTACTATACAAAATAAATTATAAATGTTCGTGGTCTTCACAAATTTCAACGTAAAACTTGAACTTAAAACGTCAATAAAAAAAAAAACAACAAAATTAACATTGCTGATGGGTATTTCACTAAAATAGGTGGTAAGTCGAAAAGGTAAAGCACAGAGAGTTATTTAATTTATATCTTTGCGTGATGATAAATCATTGTTAACAAAATACGATTTTGAGCTTTGATTAAACATAATTTGAAATTCTATGATTTTTATATCATTGTCTAGTAAATCTGATATATTTTAAAAATTGAAAATTTAACGCACGTTTGTAATATAATTCAATATTACACGATCACGTAACTAATTAAGAAACATTTGATATTATAATATAGTATAATATATTATTTAAAACTAACGAGTGTGCAAGCGAGGTTAAATCGAATCATTATAAAATATTGTGGAATCGAAATGAGATTCAATTTATTCATCAAACGACCGACTACATCGTGTTCGAGATTTATTGTTGTGGTAGCGTATACATTGAATACGGATGATATTGTTGATTTGATTAAAACTCGGCTATTTTTTTATATAGAAAATAAAAAGAAATTTAAATTTTATGATATTAAACAGGCAATTTTTAATGCGTTGCGCGTCTACCTCCATGGAATAACTATTTAGATTATTCATTTGTAACTATTAAAATACCTATAAGGTATAATAGTTATGTTTTATTGAAGATAATAAAAAAAGAGCAGATTTTTACTTCAGCTACATTACAGGATATAAAGAGGAGAATAATCCATTTCTTTTTTTTTTTTTTTTTGTAAGTCTTACTTCCCTACCATTTCACCGTAGAGAATTAAATATACAATTATACCGAGTTAATGAAAAATGTATTGTACAAATAAATTATTATTTTTATTATTAATAAGTCGGACAGATCGGCCAATGGAGAATTCTAAATCTAGCAGCCCAAGTAATTTTTTTTTTTATATGGATAATAACATATTTATATTACAAATGTAATTACTAATAGTGAAGACATGTAGTCAAAGGCTCATACTTACATTTTTTTGGAAATCGTACGACCTAACTAATTTAATCTGCTTTCAAAATATGGTAGGTACTAACATTTTTTTTTTTAATACACATTATATATAAATATTGTATAAATATTGATAAACTTGTAAAAATCACGAACATTTTACGTACCTATACCTATTATTACCAGCTAATACTGCTATATTACTAGTATATATTTACAAATGCTCAACAAATTTAAAACAATCTTTTTCATAGGTTCGTAGTTAGCTTATAAAGTCTAACTGGTAAAAAGAAAACAAAAAAAGGAAAAGAAAAGTTACCTATAAGTGTAATGGTGTAATGTTATACGTTATTTATTATAACCTAACCGAATATAATTTTGAAAAAAAAAAAATGTATAAAATTAAGTTAGTTTTACGTTTAAGTTCATTAAAAATACGAATAATTGTAATTAATGTTTTACACAATAAACAACAAATTTATAGTATTATAGTTTTCGATATTAAAATGTATTGAAATCCGTTTGACTAAACTCGGCTTAGAATTGTTTTCCATTGACATAATGTTATTAATAGTCAATAAGACGTAGAGACGTGGATATGAAAAAAAATGTGAATCATACTTATAATCTATAATGCCACGGTAAATATTATGCAGCATACTAATAATATTATTCCTATGTCAATATCCGATAACGATAATTCGGTCCAAGTTTGTTTTTTTGTACAACGATAATACGTAAAAAACAAAAACACCCGTGAGTAGCAGATTTTTTTAGAGTAGAATTTTTTCCCAGCCGACTTGTTGCCGTTATAATATTTCATTTTTTTTTTCTCATTTATTTAAAACGGTTGCTGGAGTTTTATTACATTTGTATACATACATTTTATTATATTTTTTTTATAGTTTTTTTTTTGAAATACATTGTTTTCGAATTATTATTTTGATGGTTACTACATTCCTTACTTTATATCACGGTCTAGTATCTCTACATCTATAAGGTATAAAACGGTATCCTATTACCTTCCGATAACGATAAGATATTGAATAATAACAATTTCATCAAAACAAGTAAAGTAATTCTCGAAATCAATGTTAACATATAAACAGACGGCAAGGGCAGTAGCGGATTTAGGGGGTGGGAGCCTTGCCTAGAATTGTTTTAAAAAATAATCATAGGGTCGCTTCATTTCAGGCCAGTGTGTGGGTGCCATTAAAGAAATATAAATTTAGGCTAACCATACTTTTAGACATAAGATGGGTTGTGTTTAGTTATTGTAGGGGCACCTTGATATATATTTCGTTTGATTACATTTTTAGGACTTAAGCGCCATTGGTGGGTACGATCACTGGTGGGGCCCCTTTTGTTCGTTCACATATACCTTTAGCTCCGATATATTTTTAGTTGATTCATCATTATATAAGTTTATCTTAAATGTGTGCTTCATTTGATTTTTTAAAATGCCCCTTTCTATAAAACAATTCTAATGTATGTTGGCCTATAATGAATTTGATCCAAAGAGAGCCGCTTAAAAAATAACGCTAAAACAACAATAATTATACACATATCAGAGTTCGGAAAAAAATAATTGATAAGTAATATATTTTATTGCTCTTGAGAATCCATATCGGTTGTATTTACCGTTATTCTAATGTACATTATAGTTAAAAAAATGTGTTCGCATAAAGTATAAAATTTGTTAGACGACAACGTTTTATTATTTGAAATGTTAAAATAATTAAAAAAGGTTTCTTTTTTTGCAATGTTTAAATAATTGTAACGAATAGGTACCTGGTTATATCAAGTGCAGTATAATAAATTACAACGCACAAGTATACACAAGTTTAATAAAACATTTTTTTTTTTTTTAAACAATTAAATTTTCTAAAGTGGACAAGTGGTCCTTCTGTTTATAATTATAAAATACATATTTTTCAACATATTTCGATACGTTACCTATAATATAATAATATATTAATAGTTGTTATTACCATACGCACATTAAATCGATATTATACTTCCTTTATTATTTTTAGGCGTTTATATAGTTTATGGAAGAGTTAAGTATACTGCAGTACAGTCAAATTTCGTGGAGAAGTTTCCTGCTTTATAATACTATACTAAGTAGTTTATTAAAGTTTTGATCAAAGCTTTATATTTTTGTACAATAACAAACTAGGTAGGTATTATTATTAAAGATTAATTTTAGATACCTAATAAAATGTTAATATTATACCTAATATAGAGTTTGACAGTATTTTGGTGGGTTAGACGGAGATTTTCTGTGTATTTATCTAGGTACCCATTTCATGTGGGGGCAATTTCGATTTGTAATTTGGGAGTAAAGTGCTTTCTACGGAATATATACAATATTTATGGGTATAAAACAAAATGTTGTGTTAGGTATAAATTAACGGTGTTTGGAACGTTCGTTAAAAAACAATGAACGCGTTCCTGTTCATTGATCAATAATATAAACGCATTCGTTAGGTTCGTTCGTCGGTGACAGGAAATGGTAACCAAACATAGGACTAACATAAGTTTGATGACATTTATTTTCGAGTGAAAAGTCGTAGTCGTGGTAACAATAAATAATTGGAAATTGATTATTGGCATACAATAGTATTAGATGTGGCTATATTAATAATTGACAATGTACTGAATTTTTTTTATGATTTACAGATTTTAAATTTTGAGCGCAGCGAAGAATGTTTTGGTTTTACCATGGTGTGTATGATTTATTTTTCTGTTTGAGACCAATTTTACTACCAAACATATTATTCCAATCAAAAAATGACACGAGAACTTTTTTGTAGAATTTTAGATTTGGCTGCGGTATTAAAGACATCATTTTTGATTTTCTTTGTTGTTTTCTTAACAATTGGAAAAAACTTTTAGGAAAAACAGGATAGTTTACAGCACTAACGATGTCGTTATTTTCGACTTTGGTTTTTTTTTTTTTTGTAATTCGGTTAGAAATAATTTTATAGAGATGAAATATTTACAGAATACGTCTTATATAAGCCGTTTATAGACGAGGTACAATTTCCACAATATTCTGACAATTTTTAAGCTACCAGTATTTATAGGTATTTGCCATTTTCAAGGGTTTTTTTTAAGTTTTTGCCGAATTTTTTGTGTACCTATACAATTGTTTGGCCAAACAGAAATACTTGACGAAATTCGTAAAAATTGCGGCATATTAAAACCGAAATTTGTTTAGAACCTTATTTCGTAAGCAATGATTTATCGTTGAGTGCACGTATAAACAAAATTATCCTACAAATTCTTATACCTTGTACTTTTTTTTTGCGTTTCGTAATGCTATTTAATTGTGGATTCTCGCTTTCGAATAGTTTTTTTTATACATTTTTTAATTATTTGATAGTCTCTTTGTTTAACTGGTCCAACAGATAATTTAACGTACGAAAAAAAACAAGTAATTTTACAATGTAGGTACACAAGAATAGTTTTGTTTGACTATTGTTGTCGGTGCACCCCCCCTCTCCCCTTTGTAGTGAGCTAGTCCAATGCATATGTCTCGTTTCGTTTACCTATACTTATTACCTACTTTCAATAATTTTGTTTCAAGAGATTAGGGGCTAAAATCAATTTTCGGTATTTTTTATTTTATAATTTTGTCTAATTATGTTTTTCCCCTTTATTTTATGCTCTAAATTGTATATCATTTTTAAAATTAGCGTAGGTATGCAACATATTAGTTTATACACTTTAAAAGTTTAATTCGTTCGTATTACAAACTATACAGAATTGACTAGAGTTCTTTTTCCTTGGGACCAAAGTTATTGGTCGTGTTTCGAAACTGAGTTCGCTAAAGACGAGAACGATAACGGCAGCACGACGACGACAATAAGATAGAAAATATTATAAAAAGACAAAAAAAAAAAAAACCGCGGCACACAAAGGGTTCTCAATCGGTGGGATGGGGGGAGGGGGGTTAAAAATATTATACGCGACGACGAAAAGGACGGTGACGGACGGGCTCGGCGAGCGGATGCCGATGTCGTGGGGCGGCGGAGAGCGCGAATAGTGACACGGCCGACGGAACGGGATTCGGGAATACGGGATATCGCTGTGGCGGTCGGCGGACACGGTCGGTCGCACGCGCGCGAGTCGGCTGGATGACGAGGAGGAGGGTTGGAAATAATTTTTCTCCTCCATGACACACATTGCCGTGTGTACGCATGGGCCGCCGCCGCAAGCAGGTGCCGGCTACGACCACGGTACCGCGCGGCGGCGGCGACGACCGCGGCGTGCGCGCGCCTCCTTCGCGACGGCGGCCGTTCGCCAGTTTGTTTACTACGACCTCCGCGTGAACGTGTACCGCGCTCGAACAATGCCGACTCGTTGTCTCTCATCCGCTGTCGTTGTCCCTATGGTCTTTCGGATCGGTTCGGCATGAAAATCGACGACGGTTTTTTTTCTTTCGAGTTCGCTTACCTAATCGTGTAGCCGATTACGGACTGTCCGTGCCGCGTTCGCTCTTCACATTAAATAGCTACGCAATATATTTATTTTCGTAGTATCCGCTCGAGTCGAACGTATACCGTAGTAATAATAACGGCCGTACACCATGCCCGGTCATTATTGAACGTACCTGGGTAGTCGTCGTCGTCGCCACTCGGTAGCATTTTGATCTTTTCGGAGTAGCGAAATATTATCGAATACCTATCCGTTATAGCGGCCGCAGTCGTCTCGTTCCGTGATCGTCCGAACCGTTTCTAACCGTGCGCGTGTTCCGGAGTCGGATTATTTATGTGAAAAAAAAATATGTTGTTGATTACACACCGGCGGCTGCGGTAACGCATTTCGTAATATTATTATTCATCCCCCCATAACAAAGTGCGTTTGTCGTATTTTTTTTTTTTATTAATACCTATCCACCGACATATTTTTTTATTGTGTGTACGCGAGTCCGTGTGTGCGTTTTTTTTTTCGCACGGATCAAGAAATTCATCTCAAAGTGAGTTTATATTTTAGTAAAATTAAAAAAAAAAATATTATTATTTTTATTTATTATGAATTTAATAGATTTGTGTTTTAACAATAAATTACCCTCATTCGGTCATCCCCATATCTACTCGATGTTATCGGTACTTATACCGAAGGGAAACAAACGACTTATCTAGTAGATATTATCAATTAACTGTGCTAAGTTAAAAAATGAAAAGTTTAGGTACTGTATAATACCTCTCATATTTTTTTTTTATACTGGGTAGTAGGTAGGTAAAATAGTATCTATCTGTTTTACAAACATAAAACTTCTGCAATTAATCTAGATTACGGTTTTTTTTTAGTAATTATTAATCAATAATTGATTACATTATTATACTACCTTATTCATAGGTGCCTAGAATCCTTGAATATTCGAATATTTCATTTAATACCTATAATGCAGATTTATTCCTAAATAAAGTGTCAAAATATTTAATCAAGGTATTGCATATTTTAAAATATAGAGGGTACCCTGGATGGTACATGACTTACCGATTGTCTCTGTTGAAATGAGTATATACCTACATAATATGTTTTGTAGTATGCAATAGAATACATTATAGGTACCCACACACATAATACCTTTAATACTTACCCATACTTGCCTATTGTTGTCTTGGTTATGTATGATAGGTTAAATCACTGGGCAGGTTTATTTAAGTAATTATAACATAATATTGTGGGGGTTAAATAAATTGTACATTAAACGGGTAGACTGTTTTATTTACATTGTACTGAGTATTTCACTTGTATTTACCTACTTATCTAGTAAACTTTGTGTTATAAGCATACAAAAAGATAGAGAAGACATGTAGGTAGTAGCAATAGTTATCTACTAGTAAAATTCTGAGTAAAATTCTCAACCATATCATCCTGTGATGGTAAAATTGTTTATTACCTATTTATTTATATTGATAACACAGATATAAAGTACCTATCTATACAGTACAAGGACCTAATCTTAAAGTTTAACTCTAATAATTCTTAACTTTCATTTTACAATTATTGATGAATACTTAACCAGCAATTTAACCTTTACAGTTGATAATGATAGTCCAAAAATACAATTCAACTTAATCTTTATTTCTATTGATTAACTCTATTTATTATATACTATATACCTCAATTGATTACTCAATTGGTATTTTTTCTTATTTTATTTGTATTTATATTCAACAATATTTAAGTATGGATCCAGGATTCCTACTGGATCTTTATGGATTTTAGGAAATTGTTCTTTTTTCTATAGAGAACAAATTAATAGAATCTTTTAATTCTATATTATTCTTGAAAATAATTTATGAGTCTGATAATATTTGTGTTGCGTTTAGGTTAGGGTAGGTTGATTAAATTTAGAATTTATTTTCTTAGTAATTAGAATTAAATTTGTAATAATCAATAAGTACCTATATAACTGTATGTAACTTATAAGTATCAATTGAGGATCCTAACTTATAGTTTCTACAACCGTTTACAAATACAGTTGCGTATCGTTCAAACTCTGTCTGGTGCCCATATTCATACTACATATTCTTTGATTATAATACATAATGTGCATTTTAGTAATTAATCTACTTAGGTAAAATTGTAAGTAATCATATATTCAGGTAATTGTTCACTGTGTTAATTGATTAGGTGTCATTTGTACCTATTTAAATGTTGAATTTTGTTTTAATACATGGTATTGCGGTAGGTACCCATTTAAATTTATTATCGGTACCTACCTATAGCTGGTAGTAGTGGCAATCTGAGTAGCAAGAGCAAGGTAATAGATAGTTAATTATAGGTAGCTTTACTGGCTATATCTGATTACCACCATGCCGTGCAACCTATAACTATTAAATTAGTGATAATATTTATTAAGTATATTGAGTAATATTTATAATAAAAATGTAGGTAATCAGTTTCTAACTTAAAAAAGAAAATGTGTTTTGCAGAGGGTAAGTCACTGGTTAGTATAATTATTGTGTACATAAGATTCCAGAATACCACAAATTTCCCAATTAATAGGTAACAAGATTTTCTATAAAATTTCCCGTATTGCATAATTATCAAACATTAATTCTATTCTGATTTCTGTTAGTGATTTACCCTCTGGAATATTGTTCACCGGCAAGAAGTTCCAAGAATCCATTTATAGATAGGTGCAAATTAATTTATAACCCCATAGTGAACTTCTATTTGGTATTTAATTAATATTCGCAATAGATGGACGAATAAAATGGAATTTCAATTTATATATATTATATATTTATAATTTTGTGTCTATACTTTTACTACCGGGTATTTTTGTCGGGCTCTTCGTTTGACAAATCGAACATTCTTCAGCTTTAAAGGATAGGTATCGTGTTTTTTTTCTTTTCAAGAGAAAACGAATTGCACACAGTTTCTCACCTTTGAAAAAAACCGGTCCTAGTCGGTACCGTTTATGATTCACTGTGGGAACATATCAGTCTTGGATTCAACGCAACCGAATTGTTTTTCTTAATTAGCGTTATACAAAAATTTATTAAACTTGTACTGCAGTTTTTTTTTTTTCACTTTGTTTTACGAGTAATTTCAATGTCAGCTGTTTATAATATATTATATTATCACCTATCTAAATTTTCTTCTAAATGTTATCGATTTGATAAATCTGACTGTGTTAACAATGCGCAAAGAATTTACCCAAATTGATAACCTACATATAACCTCAGTCCACATATTTTATTATACAGTACACCCGGACTTTTATCTCGTCTATTAGGTAGTTACTAAAAAACTATTTTTGAATAAATGCAATGTGAACAAAACGGAATTCGATTGTTGCCAAGATTACCAAGTACTCGAACGCTTGTAACTCTATATCATATTTAAATCAGACTACGGTATAGTCAATGCGTTATAAATTATAATATTATATCGATTAAGGTTTTTCGTATCTATACGTTTCCTATAGGCATTTATTAAAACTATCAGTGAAGTATAGTCACGTGTTATACGAGTAGTAGGTGCCCATAATGACATTGAATCTACTCTGGGAATCTTCCTATTATTTACTTATATCTAATATAGAATAACTATACGTTTTATATGATATTGATTATTATGATATTTGGCTATATGTAAAAATATCAAAATTAAATGACGCGTTAATGTCTACTCATATTTCACAAACGGGACGGAAGTAAAACGGGAATTTCAATACCTCAAACGATTTCCATTACAGATAATATTATTGTAACTCCGTGTCTTCATCAAATTTATGTCAATTTCAATGTAATGTTATCTGGGCCGTTTGAAGTTTGCATAGACGGTGACCCAACCGTCAAACATAGGCGCACATAGGGGGTGCCTGGGGGTGTTTGGCTCTCCCAGTTTCCCTGAATAATTTACTTCAGTATTTCACCGCTCATTTGTAAATTATTGGTGGTTTATTGATTTGGATAAAATATTTATTTGTTTCCATCACAAGTTCAGGAATTCACGATTAAAACAGTATTGTTGCGTGAATGCATGTTTCAGTTTTCGTCAAAACATTAAACAACAATCATATACAAGAAATGATATTATCTTATTTTATACTTATATCTTAAACGGTTAGCTACGTAATTACGCGGTCTATTTACAACTGAGATAGTATAAAAATTTAAAATTATCGTAATGCAGTTTATCTGTGTACCATAAATTATTCTAGCGCACCATAAATTCACAACCGGCGCGCGCAAAATTCTGCCAAACGCCCGCGGTATACTCGCCCGTTTTAAATTTTCCGAGTAGACAATTTCGCGAGAAAAAAAAAAAAAAATTGGTACACGTGTAAACCTTACATCCCTCTCGACGATTTCCGGCCGTTTAACGGGCGTAATCGGATTTGAAACCGGGTACCCACCCGCGCTGAAATATTATCACAATCTAATCGGACGTAATGGTAATAATAATAATATTATTATTATTTCTATTGTTTACGGGTCGGCTGTTTTACGTTCGTACGTAAATATTGTAATAACGCGCGAGGAGCTCTCGCGTTACGCGCTGTTTAAATTAGTATGTTTATTATACAAGTATATTGCGCAGCGTGCGTACACCCGTTCGGTGGGTTTTTTTTTTTTTGTTTGTTTTTTCCCGTATTTATTAGCTATTATTTTTTGGTTTTCAACAACCGAAATGATATAGTGTACCGGGCAGAGGATACGTGTCGCCGGATAATATACCCATTACAGCAGTGTATTACGATGCCGTATTATATCGTACGCGCGCGGCGATGGAAATCTCGATAAAAATCAAACCCGCTGACGTTTTACCTCCGGCGACTCTATTCGCCCGGTGCGCGGCGTTGCGACGGGCCCGGTGATACGAGCCCGCCCGGGGAATTAGCGCGGATCATTAGTGCGTTGGTTGCCGGGCAGCTTTATGTCGTCCGTGTAAACTACGACATTCCGTGGGGTTTCGATGACAATTTATCCGACATCGCGCAGGTACATAATGTAATATTATCGTCTCGTATGCGCCGCACAAGAGGAGGTGGAGGAGAACGAGGAGAAGGAGAGGACCACCCATCACGCGCGTGTCAGAAACCCCAACCGCCGGGTTTTTTTCCCCGTTTTTTTTTTTTTTTTTTCCTATCCGAAAAATTATGTCCTCATTAACGTGCGTATAATAATAATAATATCGGAGATCGCTGCGGCGTTGGCTCGCGCACCCGTTTTTTTTTTTTTTCTGTACTTTTTTTCGTATGGTTTTACGTGGCACCGCATAGGTATTTCGTTGAATACGAAACGACTTTATTCTTATATAACGGGCACACGCCGTATAATATTGTTGTATATTATTTTTAAAATATATATTATGTATTACACGTGAATATATTTATACACAGTATACAGGTATACGCGCGTGGAGAGACCAAGGACAATTAAACTGGTTTCGCCCCGGTCACCGCGGGTATCCCCCTGGCCGGCCGGCCGTCCGGCAGAGAGAGAGAGCCCGTGAGAGAATAGCTCTCCGTTATAATATTATTGTAAAAAAAAAAAAAAAAAATCAAACCTAAAAAGTCAATAGCCGGTATGCGTACGCGGCGTGGATATTAAAAACTAATCTGAATTTAATACGTTGCATTGCATACGCGCAGATACAATGGTTATTACTATCCCGTGCGCCTCCAGTGTATAACGTCATACGAATGAGATTCGACGGCGGCGGTCGTAATAACGAGCAGTTGTAACGGGTATCGTACCTACGCCGGCCGCCCCGCGTACACGCGCGCTTGTGCGTGTGTACACGATATGCGACTAACAAGATACGATTGTTATTATAGTTATTATTTTTTTTTTTTACCCGTTTCCCAACAATGGGATTCGCCGTCCGTGTAACGACGCGCGTATCGGTCGGGTTACCCGCCAACACGCGCGAGAGTACCTAGCGCCGTGTCTTCCGTACTGTCGAGTACTCGCGCGGCACGCCGAACCCGAGGCGCACACAGCTCGCGTAATACAGGCGGCCGTATACGGGCGCGCGAGAAACGTCACCAGTCCCCGCCGCGAGTTCTCCAAGTCACTGTAAACGCGCGCGCGGCTCGGAAATGTTTCCCGTGCACAGGCCTAATATACAGGGTAGGCGTATGTTGCGTACCGCGGACGTTTTTCGATCGCGCCGTTTTTTTATGCGACATGAACTACGCGGATTCCCGCAAGTAGGTGTAAACACTTGCGCGTTGCAAGTGCCGTGAAATGTCCAAACTGTATACGGATCGAAACCGGAATTTTATTTACGACACAATACGGCGCTTTGCGGTATTTTTTTATTATTATTTCCACGTTGGTACTCGCCGTGTAATCGAACGGACCACATTGTTTCCGGATAAGTTCTCGTCTCGTTTTAGTGATTTAATTTGAAAATACCGTAACCGTGTATGTTTCGCCGAAAGAACAATTTCGTGCCTATATAATATGATAATGGCGGCGGTCGAGTTTGGGTACCACAAACATTGTTATCGATCGGCGTGATAATTCGTGCCGGTTCGACCGGTGTTCCGTTAACCGCCGCCTTTAACGTTTTATAATGATAACCGATAACCGGGGCTCGTAATTTTAAGCATTTGCGTATTTTTAGCGAGTGGTCTCGGAGATGCTTGTGCGAGTTATACATTTGTTTCAGGCAATCACGAAGGTTTATGTTTCATATTTTTGCATATTTCGGAGTTTAAGCGCTATTTATTATTTTTTTTTTTTTTTTGTATGCTTAGCGCTATTTCAATACCGTAGTCTTCAAAATATACTTAACAACACGAATTATTTATATAGTTTTGAATATCTACATGTTCATTTGTTTCTATTAGCGTCCGCCGCAACTCAGAAAAACGGTAATCATATCGATAAGAAAACCACTATAATTGTATCACGTGCATTAGTATTTTATTTTTAAAGTTCTTATATATTTCGATATCATTATTATCATTGTTATTATTTGCAGATTTTATCATTTTCAGTGCATATTATTACGCTTGCAACAATCTTTTGTAGAACTACAATAGTTATGAGCCCTGTCGATAACGTTGTTTATACCCCAGCAAAGCTGCAGCCGCTGTTATCTCATTATAAATTTATTCCAAAAATCGTTTTATACAATCGACATATCGATTGAGTGAAACAAATTGGACACAAATTCCTTATAGGTGATATTATTATTATTATTATTATTATACCGTAATAGGTATTATTTGAAGACTGTTTTTTTAAAACGTTCTATAGACGATCGATAATAATAATTATTATGATAAAAATGTGCAACATTCGCGAATTTCGATTTTACCTCAATGGTCTTCCCCGAGGTCTTCTGATATCCACAAAATCGACCATATTTGTAAAACTGCCAATCGATTTTTGAAGTCAATTTCGAAGGCTCGAATGTTTAAAGGTACCTAATTAAAACCGACGTACCGCCGGTAATATTACCTAGGTATATATAGAACATAGATACTATGGAAAGTTATTTTTTGAAACATAAAACGGAAATTAAAGATATCGTACAAAACTTTTTGCCGAAATCAATATTATTCATACGCCCAATACTTATAATTATTATTTATTTTTACGTGAAAATTGTAATTTAAATATTATTCCAAAGATTTTAAAGCTGTTCAAGACTCATAATTTATTACCGAACTATTAAAGTTTAATATAATATTTATTACAAAACATTCATTTCGTTACGATTATGATGATACCAAAGGGAGAAATATGCTTATAAATTATTATTCTCGCCAGATCTTCCAGTAGGCATTATTATTATTATTATCATATTATACTATTGAATACCATTGTTTAAATAAATCATTTTTTTTTTTTTTGGACAGGGGGAGGGGTTGTCATTTATTATATTCGAGTATAGAAGATTTAATAAAGACATAAACGTACTGCCGAGTATTATAATATGTAATCAAATTAAAACGCAAAGAATTGTAATTTTATGACTTATAGGTAGTATGACTTTAAGTATTACGAGCTGCAGAATTATGAGTATTATTAAAGTTTCATATGTTATTATAGATTATTTCAGAACACACATTTTTTTTATGTGCTGGTAAATCGAAAACGAAATGGATATTATGTCCCTCCTCGATTGAACCTACTACTGTTTTTAATCTGTTATTAGTTTTACAATTTAAATTATCGTCGCATTCAAAAAACGATTTTTGATAGGTTTCTGCAGAATTTTCGGTAACTCGTATTTTTCGGTTTTTTCCGAAATTAGCTGCAAGGAATTTATTGAAAAATCTATATAAACTTCTTCTGTAATAGTAATTATCTATATATACTATATCTACAATTATCTACCACCCTTGTTTTAATAATATCTTTCCCTAATATAAAGGTTGTTGATGAAACTTTATGGGCACTTTTATTAAAAATTATTAAAGTAACACGTTAATATACCGGGATAAATACTATTAATAACTCCTCACTCTGCTCAGATTAGAAAAAAAAACTTTTAGTGTCCATAACCGACTAATGTAAATTATACGTTTATAGGTACCGATAATTCGATTTATAACAATACCTGATTTATTAATTTAGTCTTGTGCAATTTTTCCCTTTATTTTTCGATCTAAATTACCCAATTATCATTACTTATTAGTCAGTAGTCAGCACATATCATAAGTACTGAAAATTAAAATATCTTAAATCACCGTGATGTACTTTTTGTTTGGCAAATTAAGGCACAAGTCATATAGTTAATAATATGACATAAGCCGCATAGAATGGTCATTCGGGTTACCTAAGCCATTTAGCAATTTTAAAAAAATAATTAGCTCGTATTAAAAACTGTATCTAAAATTAACTCGATCTCTCCTTCCCCGGGATCAAAGGCATAGCCAGAGGTATATAGCGTCTGTGTTATTAATTTATATTTTTTTTTTTCAAATTGATTATAAATTAGCCATTTTATAGTGACTATAATAATATATTGAGAAATATTTAAATGTGCCCTGCAACGCTTACGTATATAGTAAATTATATTAATTTATAAATTCCGATACTGATTAAAACGTTTTAACCGTTCGGCGGACGTAATTTATTTTTTATAACTAAATCGAACCTTTAGCAATTAAAATATAAATGCTGAACTTTATATTACGTATAATATGACGTGTAATTTGGACTTGTAAACGGGGAGGACTCTCTCCCGACAGGACATCACTCCTGTAATACACGAAAAGTACGCCAACACGGCGTTAGATCATTTCAAGTCTCTCGAATTACTTTTTTTTCTTTTTTTTTTTAATGACTTTGTTTATTGTCATGTTTTCTATTTTTCTTTTAAGAAAAATATACGTTCATAAAAAAATTTAAAAAAAAACCGGAGAAGGTATACGACAAAATTGTAAGTACCTACTCTTCAATATATTAATACTAAGTATGTCTGCGTAATACCGACAAAGGGGTAAAAGAGTGAGGGAAAGGGTGAGTTAGCTTCGTTCGCTATGGTATGTATACCATAGTATATACGCAAACACACCGAGTGTTTTCAATTAGACTCATTTTTCTCCCTTTTTTTTTTTTTATCCTTCATGATCTATTAGGTGGAGAACCGCTAACTATAACAATAGCGCTTGCCAACAACAAAGGCCAATTAGACTCTATGTTCTGTTGTATTTCTTGGCCACGTGTTTTCTTTACTTTTTCAACATAAAGCTTATTAATGAAAAAAAAAAAACCGGTATAATTTATCGTTTAATAAAAGTATAATATACAACTATATACTGTAGATATAGGCCTAGTACCTACTTATTTTTTAGAGTTAATATAATATAACCCATATACAGGGTATTTAATTTTATACCCAATTAAAGTTCTTAATTTTTTATTTTTTTTAAATTATATTTTAGGTTTTCTGTTGAGTTTTCTTCGTATTACAATTTGTACAGTTATAATATTACATCTACTATTCGATTAAAATTTATTATTTCTTTTGGTCATTTCTAATTAGATACAATTTTTTCAAGTAGATATATTATATAATATGTTTAATTCTACAATCTCCATTTTCGGACTCCGGAACAATCCAAACATTAGGAGGAAGGTAATAATAACTCAATTATTAAGCTGAACATCCTAATTCTCCTTTAAATTCATCCTTCTCCCTTTATTTTTTATATTCTTACATATTAATACCTTATGTTCTCACCCTTCGCTCATTTACTCTTTGTGTTCTTAAACATCAATGCTTTTAAATCGTTATTTTCATACATCTAAACTAATAAAACATCCATACAGGGTGTTCTACGAAGATATACCCGTTGCAATATTTTGGAAAATATTAACTTTTTCAGAATTTTTATTTTTGAAAACTTACGAAACAAATAGTTCTAAGATGCAACATTACTTTTTTTCCACCTTTATTAGTTGCCATTTGAAAGGTTAGGTTAATCTTACCTCAAAAGTAGGTAGTCTTTTCACTCCCAAAAACAAGGGTGAAAAAAATGTAGAATTTTGGAACTATTTGTTTTGTAAGTTTTCCGAAAAATGTGATATTGCAATGGGTATATCTTGGTGGGACACTATTTTTCATGGTGCGATTGATGTGGATAACAATCGTTAAAAAACCACTACCTATATTATTTGTATAATAATATAATTTCTATTGCCTATACGTATTCTATTTTTGATGATCGGGATTTAGTGAATTTACCTTTGTTTTGTCTTCTCGTTAATTTTTCTTGTTACATAGCGATACATAAAATATCTGTCAATTTTTCTTTTGATAGCGGTGCCTATATACCTATACTTATTCTAACTTATTGTTTGTTTTACATTATCTACAAATATTATACGTTCTATAACACATTCATAATTTTTATTTAGTCCACACCATTAGTTACGTGTAACTTTATTAAAATTGAACGCGACCCGAATGTTGTTTTTAAATCGTATTAATACGAATATATGGAACATATGAAAATGTTAAATATAAACAATTGTTTCGGAAAATTGTAGACAAATTTATGTGCACTTATACCTCTCTATTATCTTGTATACCGGAATAATTACTCTGCAGTTGGGAAATACATTAAACTTTCGAAACATTTTTGTTGTTTATGAATAATTTTTAGATAAATATTTTTTTTCACTTTTAAAATTCGTATTTTCCACATTTTTTTTATTATCGTTAAATGCGTTTTTACATTTACATCACAAATGTTTAGTTTGAAAATAGGTAGGTAGAATTCTCGCGTAAAATCTATAAACAAATGAAAAAGTTTTACTACATTGATTTGTGAAATGTCATTTAAGCAAAGCCTAACCTATATATTTCAATATTATATCTCTTTTTGAGCAACGTATTACGTTATATTACGATCTGATACGATGAACATAACCGCTATTATATAATGTGCCGTTAATGTTGATTTGGTATATATTAAAAAAAAAAAAAAACTTTTATTGTATATTTACATCAAACTGAAATGACGATGACGACAACAATACCATAACTTATATATTATTATAGTTTAATTTAATAAAAACCAGCTGTCATAAATAGTGATGATGGTGGTGTAAATGTAGTATAATTACACTATTATTACCAAAGGGCGAGACGTAAACTGAGTCCCAAATAATTATTCATATATACGTAATATTATCATCCTGTTAACTGAGTCCGAGAAATATTTATAATATGTTGGAAAAAATTCCCGTAATCACCAAAAGTGCTCTACATTCTTGCTCAGTGTTTTCGATCCCGGGGGGCGTGAACACATTGCCGGGTAGACGCAAGCATCATGACTAAAACATAAAGTGAAAGATTCTAAAGACAAAATTATTATTTCAAAATAAAACGAAAAAACTTGGCTTCCCCGGGATATATATCTAATGTTTGTAATGACGACGATTGTGTCAAGAACGAATTTCATCGGTGTTGGTATCGAACTATTTTAATTCCTATATTAGAGTTTGAGTGTAGTTATGAATGTGTTGATCCGTAGATTTGTGTCATAGATTTTTTTTGTTTTGCTGTCTGTGAACGATTTTTTCATCAGAAATCTTACTCCGATCATCATCTATATATAGGTGGTTTTTGATGTTAGGGAATTTTGTCCCGTTGGTTCGTTTTATGTGGCCATTGTTTGATTTTTGGAAAAACGGGTATATTTCACTCAATATCGATTTCTGTTATTTTCGATTTTATTTCGTTTTTATTGTAACTCAATTAAAAATAATTTGAAATTTTCTTCGAATACTTATATTAGTCCTTTCTTATTGTTGTACAATTTTTACAAATTCTGACAATTTTAATTTATTTGATTTTATTTATTTAATTTATTAAATTTATATTTTTAAAATTGTCTTTTTTTTAGTTTTTATTTGGTATTGTGTGGATAAAATTGTTTCGGGTTTCTCAAATATGTTTTAACGGTCGGATATATAATTTATATAACGCTAACCATAAGTTTCGGCTTTAATCAAATATTTTACATTCATTTCAGACAGTAATAATAAACATTTGTACTCTATGCACAGACAATAGAAATATTAAGAGGACAATTAAAAATATTATTACTTAATTGTAGGTATAATAGCAGCTCTATAAAAATCATGTTTTCATTTTGTATGTATTTCCCCTTGTGCAGCAGACCTTCTCCTCAGTAGCTATATACTTTAAATTAATATGCTAGTTTGCTCTGAAGAGCTCGAGATTTTTTTTTTTTAATACGTTAGTAGGTACTTTTTTTCATAATATTTATATGTACATTAAGTCTGCATGAAATATGAAGGTAAAAAACCATCCATAAAATGAGTTCACATAAAAATAGATGTATAAAAACTAAAGAGTAATACAATGCGCGCGTGCGGAGAAGGAGAGATGTAATGCATTTTCGGGTTAAATGAAATGCCGTCGGCTAAATCTGATGGAAAACATAATGCCGGAGGAAGTAAATGCGCAGGGGAAGTTTGTAACAGGTGAAATGAAAAATACTGAAAATATATACTTCACCGCCGCCGCGGTGTACAGCCACGGGCTACAAATGTTTTGACGTTAATGATTACATTTCGCTGAGTTTTATTAAGTTTAGGGGGTAATTGTTGTGTATGTATTTCTAGCTTTTATAATTTATATTATTATTACTAGGTAGGTAGGTAGGTAGGTAGGTAGGTAGGTAGTTATTTGCAGGTTAATATTTTGGTTACTAGTAGGTAATAATTTTATAACTAACAAGATTATAAACCGTTCTATAAAATTAATAACTAATCGATTTACTATTACCTAATTTTATTTTAAGAATTGAGATTGATATTTTTATAAAATACAAACACGTGCGTTTGAATTTCCATTTGATCGGGCCCGCGTAATGAATCTTGAGTAAAATGTTCAAAGATTTCTGCTCGACCAAATTATTTTATATACATAAAACCAAATAGTTTATTGCCGTAAACTTGCCCGTTTTTTCTATGTTTTTCACAATTGTTAAGAAACATTAAAACTTATCTGATTTGGTATCAATAAAATTCGGAGCAAGATTTCTAGTAGAAAAGTAAAATCGAAAGTAATACAATTTTTACTGTCGTAAATTTATCCATTTTATTATACGTTTTTTTCCCAATTATTGTATGAAAATCACTTGGGGAAATAAAATGACCGCATCAAGTAAGTCCAAACTAATGCAAAAAAGCGTTCGCCTTTTTTTGATTGGAGTAAGATTTCTGGTAGAAAAATTCTTTACAAACAGAAACCAGGCAAAAAAGCAGTAGCACCAACATATTTTTTTGTGCATTCAGATTAAAAAACAAAAAAAAGAAAAGATATAATATTTTAATATATTTTTACATGGCATTATTAATACTTGACTCATGGTTGTGAAGAGTGGACTGTATTAACCGTGTATTCGTCACTTTTTTTTCTTTAAAATATAAACGAAAATATTTGAATTGTGAGAATCATCTGTGGTCTAGTTTATGACAATGAACTGGGATGTTGGCGTAAGAAAAAAAAAATAGGAGATGACAGGACGAGTATCAATGATAACTAATTTTGCGATGGCACAGATAGAATCTAATGGGTTTGCGTATGCGATTAGAAGACCGAAATCAGCAAAATTAAAGGGGGAAATTTAGTGGAGATCAACTAGAAAGATATCTAAATAGAGGAGGTCTAGCGATGGATGGATGGATGGATTAAGTGAATCAAGACTTGGAAAAATAAAGTTTCATGATGAATTGATAAGGTATAGACCATTCAATCCCGAGGGGCGGGAGGCAGTATCGGTGGCTGCAAATACTCCCGAATATTTGTGGTGATGCTATGAAGAAGAAATTGTTTGTACCTACCTATAAATGTATAGTGTATAATATATTTGTACTATCTGTATAGTTATAATTTGTAATTTATTATTGTTTTAAATAAAATGTTATTATATTGACTTGGATAAAACATTAAATTCTAATTTTTAAATTTTTTTTTCCAGTGTGCAGATAATCGAATCCACAATGACCGTGTTACCGGTATTGGGACTACTTATAACTGTTGTAGTCCATAGAATATACGGTGAGTCATTATTTTCATTAACTCAATTTCTAAAATATATAATATGTTATTTTTTCGGGGTTTTTTTTTTTTTTTTAGTAGTAAAAATTCAATTAAAACTAAACCAAAACTATAAATTAAATTCCACCGAATGTTTAAAAACTATGAAAAAAAAAAAAAAACGTAATTTGACACAGATTTGGTTTGAATTTTAGAAAACTGCTATTTATTCGCATGTTCGTATCTTTAACACTGTATAAATCTTTAGTTACGTGTTTTTAAAACAATTCCGGGTGGTTTCAGTTACTGTTATATTTCGAATTTAGTACACGTACTCGATTTACCTACCCAGTCAAATAGAGATGAGCATTTTATATTGTGTTTGTATACTTATATGTTTAAGGAAAATTAATTGTACACAAATATCCATTTTTAACGTTTCATTGGCAGAAATTAAAAGCTTTCCTTTTTTCTCTTCTTTTTTCCTTTCTGTGACTCGGGTGAAATGTGTCGAGGATTATGCAAATTGCTTCCGATCTTCTTTCGCTCTTGTATTGTAGTGACTGTGTACACTTATATATATATTTTTATAGAGGAAGAAAGATAGTGTGAGACGGTGGAAATTTCATTACTATAACGGAACACAATGGGAGGGGGAGGGGATGGGAGGGGCGGTAAAAAAAATCGAGCCTCCAGCGGAGACGATTTCTAGAGTTATGACGACGGCTGACGAGAAGTAAAACAAACCTCATTTATCAAAATGTCTGAATGAGCTTGTTTTTTAGGTAAAATAATAATAATAATAATAATAACACAATATATATATTATATACAAAATGCCGTTTTTTTTTTTTCGATTTTCGTAGCGATCTTTATTAGATGTACAGACACAATTCGAATATTATTACGTATAATGAATACGATATTATATAATAATACCGTAAAAATATAATTTTTTTTTTCTTTTCATGTTATTAATGAAAAAAATATTATTATTGATCTAAAGATAGTGTGTATATAGCACTAGGTAACCCCTTTACCTATATAATATATATATATATATATATATATATACGTATAAATATGCCCATAATGCCTATAAAATAACACGATCTTCAGCCACGCGATTACCTCGCACGCCGTAGTATTATACCAAAATATCGTGAGCCGTCGTACCTTCGCAGGGCCAGAGGCATATAATACGCCGGTGCGTCGGCCAATAAAGTGCCGAAAGTCACGAACGTCCATTTTTTTTTTTTCTAAATTTTTTTTTTATTGTTGTAAAGTGTCGTTACTAATTGCTCGGCCAACCTTACCTATACGCATATAATATAGACCGTTTATTTCAGTCTTTGTTATTATTTTTTTTTAATGCACTTACAAAAAATAAAAAAATTCCACCTCGCGTTTAAACACATGCAAACGTTTTAGAGTCCAGTACGAAACGTAATAATACATACAGTATAATCATAATATTATATTATACCGTGCATTATATCGAAGTTTTTATAGATCGCTTTATAATATAATATATATATATATATATACTCACACCAATGCACCTCTGCACGTTATAATAATAATAATAATAATGTATAGTTTACTGTAGTATTCTTTTTAGCGTACTCGGTCCTTAAAAACAAAAAAAAAAAACCAAAAACAAAATACCTGCATCTGTGAACGGACACGGTCTCGGCGTGTGTGTCGATTATTAATCGATTAATTTCGCCTCGCACGTTTCAACGTATTTAATAAATTTTCGGATTTTATCGCGGTACCTATGTAAAATATATACAGGTATATATTTTTAAATTTTTTTCATTGTAGGTATGTTAAATTATTTAAATATATGTATACGTCGAAAGAATATTACGGGGAATATTATATAGTATATGCGGTTTGAAAAAAAAAAAACATAAATACTAAAAAACGTGTAAAAGTATACCTACCTATATGCGCGTGCAATTAAAATGTTGGCCGTGTGCCAAGATTAGGTTTTGTTTTGTTTTTGTTTTTTTTTTTTTACTCACGATGTCGTGTCTCCGGTTATTTATTTATTCATTTTTGTTATTTTACTGGGTTTTCGCACCGGCCGCAATCGTAACGATAATGTAATTTATCGTCAATTTCTATACATGGTCACGGAACGATTTTTCAAAAAGATCATTTTTCAAGGTCGTTTTTGACTATTTTTTACTGCACTTTTCAATGGTTTTCAATATATTTAAATTCGGACCCTAATTACAAATGTATACAACTGCTAGATGGCCTACTCCATTTGTAAATAGGAGCCTGCCGTTGGCCATATATCGAACGTGCAAATTGTATTCATAAACTTATGAAATATCTATATCGTATGTGTGTTCGCTACAAAGTACGAGAATGTGATAAAGAATATATCTGATAGTATGACAAATATTTGAAATCGTTCCTATAACCTCGGTCGTGGTATAAACAAACATCATTCGGGTAATATAATAATTCGTTATCTTAGTGTACGGCTGCGAAATTGCATAATAGTGTGAGAATTTATATAATAATTAGGAAAACTGGAAAAAAAATCATCGAAAAAACGGCAAATATTTACGGCGTGCTGCGTGACTTCATCGTTTTTAATTTTATGTTTCATACTACAAATATTGTCTTAAACAAAACATGCCCAAGGCCTTACTTTTTTTTTTGCATTTTGGATCTAGGTGCTCACAAAATAAGTAGTTTTTTTTTTAAATATTTCAAATAGTTTCCATAATAATTGAGAAACCCGGAATAGACGAAAAATGAAAAACGAACAAATTTATGGCGTACGATTTTATTATTTTAAATTTTTACGCACAGTGTTATCTACCGGAAATATCGCTCTAATAAAAAAAAAAAAAACAAGAGATCGTTTTTGTTGAATTTTTAATCTTAATGCAGAATAAGAAAATGGTTTTTTGATTTCGCCGGTAGTTTTTTTAATAATTGAGCAAAAGCGAAGAAAAACGGGAAAGTGAACGAAAATAATGCTTTTATTATTTTAAATTTAGTTTTTTTTGTTATAATTCAGCTAAAAATATTCGTGGATACTTGAAATGCTGACAGAAAATTTACGTTTGCCTTCTAGAAGTGATTTTCTAATATTTTGTGATCATTTGAGTCTTTTTTTAAGCTATTTATAAACATTTCAATTTTACGTGTTTTTACGTGATTTTTATTCGGTAGGTAACGGCCTTTCAAAACTACTATAACCGAACTTCGCCCCGAATCGTTTTTCATTAATAATGTTTCATCATTATTTACAGATATAAATTAAATTACGTTATGAATCCTACCTTTTCAACATTCCACCTACAACAGTATGGAACACCCATAATATTACATACTATTTTGAACATTTTAATCTAACAGGTACATATACGTACTATTGACGAATAGTTTCTAAATTACAGCGGTTTTAATCGTTACAGACAAAATTATATTCAATAGATTACGCGGTATGGAATGACAATATTGAATCTTAATAAAACGGTCGACTGATAACTATTTTTTTTACAACGTGCGTTTTAATTATACTCTGCAAATACCCGTACATTAAAATTTGTTGGATAATATTTTTTGTAAAATGGCCATTTTGGAAATCGAACAAATAAAAACATTTTTCTTTTAGTGATTAGGAGTTGAAGATAAGGATTTAATTTCGCCGTGTAATACCGCCGCGGTAGTCGTGAATTCGCTCAGCTGTTGTATCGCCGAAACTCCAGTAGAAAAATATACACAAAACTCGTGTTATACAAACACGTATCTATACGTATAGATAGAGGTAGCTGCGCTCAGGTGTATGCGTAATAATGTATAGGTATACCTCGGCGGGTGAAATGAAATGTAAACACCGACCGCGGAGACGATGTCGGCGTCTTTCTTCTCTCCTCTCTCTCTCTTTCTCTCTGTAACACTCGGAATCTGTCTCTCCGTCGTCGTGACGGTCTCACCCTGCACTTTCGGGCGCGAGTCTCCTCTCTTTCTCCTCCGATCGTCTACATATTCTACGTATACGTGTATATATATATATATATATTGTCCCCGGAACCTAATTAAACTGCGTTCGCCTCCGGGGAGACTCTGGCGAAGAACCAGGGAGCGTTCACTCGCCAAATTAAACGCGTACAGCTATACCGTACGACGGACGGCCTCCGGTACTTTTGCGCTTATACAGGGCGATCCGATAATCGCGAACCGCCGATTTTCCTGGAGGATTTTAAATGAATTAGATTTTTTTTTCTCCCGATCGTTATGAAATCGTCTAAGCTTTATTTTAGAGTTATTTTTTTAACCTGCGGCCCCTATTCCTTATACCTCTAACGAGCGTATTATGCTTTTGATTTCTCCTCCCTCTTGAGAATATTTTTTGAAACCGTTCGATACCTTAAACCCTGCGGATTGTCGATACACCGCTTACGGTTACGAGTTATAACGGTTTAAAATTTAGACCGGAGGAGTAGACGAAGGTTGCGAATTTATCATATAGAAAATGCGAACTAAGAAATTCAAAAATTATGAAATCAAATTCACTTGAAATCCGTCGAAAAAAAAAAATCGCTGGATCATGATAAGTGTATCGCCCTGTATATTTATTATATACGAGACTCTACCGCGTCCTTTTTCTACTCACACACACGCGCACACACACACACACACACACACACACACACACGCTCAAACCATATCATATTTTAATAATGTTTGGATTCGACTGGTTCATATATATATATGTACGCTATATAATACGTATGTCGAGTCGCGTGCGTGTGTAGATTGTATTGTTTGCTATATTTATTATATGAAACGTATAATATTTTAGAACGAAAAGCCAAGCCACCGACTGCAGCGGCACTATACAATATTATACTGTTCACTATATAATACAACAGTGCCGGTATATTATGTGTTTATTAATCCCCCAAAAAATCACCCCACTTCCCTGCGGCATGTGTGTGCAACGTATATAATAGTAGTGTTTATACCGCGCGGTCAAGCGGACGGCGAAAAATTAATTTTCGCAAAAAACGCCGAGCGTGCACAAAACTGCGCCGTTGGTCTGCGTGCGTGTAGATATAAATTTTTGGCGTGTGACTCGAATAGGCCGATCGACTGGAACAGAAATATAAAGAAAGAAAAACGGTTGATATTGAGTAGTTTGATTTTTTTTTTTTTGTTTTTGTTGTGTCTGTAAACAACTTTTCTATACTGAAAGTCATCTCTTTTTTTAGTATACCTACTTATTGCCAAGGTAGGACTTTAGTATAATTAATTACGTGTCTGTGTGTATATACAAGTTGTATGATCCAAAATAAAAAATATGCTCTAACCAGGAAAAAAAAAAACAAATGTTGAAAATTGTGCACAAAACCATTCTAAACCTAATCATTTCTTAACAACTTATAAAGGTCTAAATATATAAAATAAAATTACAGATTTGGCTTTGTCGTAACATGAAACGAATTTCTTAGTAGCTTGCCGTTTTACGGCTGCGCGAAACAAATATGCAAATGCTAGAAGTACCTACTCTGCCCCATTAATAAGTAATTGTGTTTTTAAAACTATTATAATATAGGTACTGAATACTCAAGTTTGATAATGCGTGCTTAATCTCACTTTATATTATTGCAAAGAGCGTTTGAAGTGTAGACACTTATAAAAAAAAATAAAGTAACAAAAACACAAGTTTACTTATTAAATGTATGTTTCAGTTTTATTTACCATTATTCTTAAAACAAAGTGAATTATTATTAATTCTTCTTCGTATAATTTAATCACTGCGATTATATTCGGGAAACCGTAGTCGATGTAAAGACGTATATATATATACGGAGAGAGGGAGAGACTAGGAGGAAGCTAATTGGAAACCACCGGAGGTGGTCTGGTCGGATGACAGGACGGTCCTAAATGTCTTCTACAAGCCGCGTTTGTACTTCGGAGAACACGATTCTATTTGAATATCCTTCATTCGATATAATTTTGCTTTTTTTTTTTATTTTACGGTAATAAATAAATATTATAATCGTTAAGATGCGTTCACCCGCGTCGTATACTATACTTAGGTATACTGGTATAAAGTTTGTATCAGATTATAGTCTTATACTGTTATTTTAACTTGATAGCTATTTAATTGACCGGTTTTTAGAAATATTAACTTGGACAGGATCTTATTTATTATTTTATAATAAATAATGATTTTTTTTTAAATTTTAATGTTCCGAATGCTATTACGTGTTATAGTTTATACATCCCATTAAATAAAAACAACTTAAATTTAATATTTGACTAAATTTGTATTAAGCTCAAACAAATTACTGTTGAACTTTTATATTGGTTTTAATTAAAAATCCTATTTAATACCCGGCCGAAAAGAAATTAAGTTAAATGTTGGAAATTAACTTGTATATTAGTATATTATTCATTTAATTTTGTTTAAATTTAAACTTTTATTTATATTTTCATTGTTTAAAGTTATAATCGTTTATAATATTAACAATTCTCGCTTTCTAAAATATGTATTTATTTATGCATTTTTTTTGTTACTTATCAGTTATCGTTATAAGGTCACATAAGTGTAACACTCTTGTTAATTTACACATTCGATTAAAAAAAAAAAAAAACATACATATACAGTTAGCTGTACAGTTGTACATTGAATAATAACCATTTTCGTAAACAAATATAACAATTAATAGTATATTTTGCATTATATATATTAAGATTATTTTATACGTTTAGATATGAATGAAAATAATTAAAACAATATCGCAATTGTTATTCATATGAAATATCCCTAAAAGTATCTCGCGTTTATAAGATAATGGGAAAAAATATTTAGAACTCTATAAATAAGTGTAGTTTAACTCTATATGTATGTATACTAAATATTTATAAACGATTTGTTGTATTTACGTAGTTGTATGAGTACTCTTATTTAAATTGTTTTTCCTTTCGGTGGACTTACAAGTAAACATTTCCGAAATTCCGGCTAATAAAGTTTAAACGCGAATTCGTCCAACGAGAGAGAGAGAGAGAGAGAGAGCACTTGCTTTAAAAACGTATTACAATTATGCGAGCAATTATGTTAATGTAGAATTAGAGAGAGAAAAGTCTCAGTCTCGTAACAAATTACAGTTCCTTTAAAACGGCCATGGCCCCTTCCGACTTGTATTATAATATAGACATAGAGGGTGTACAATGAATTATTTAAATTATTTTTGAAAAAAAAAAATAAACATAAATAAATATTAAAATGTATATTTTAGAATATACTTATAAGTTGTATATTAAGTGTAAGTTTTTAACATTTTTTTTTTTAAAATCCAATTCTTTCCATTATGCGACATAACGAAATGTATATATACGAAGAAATTGCTCAAGTTCAAACAATTATAATGAAAGTGTTGAGATACGATATTATTATTATTTATTTTTACTTTTTAACGAATGGCGTATACGTTCCATAACAGTATGTGTGCGTATATTTCGTCTTAATTATACCTATATATTAGGTTTGTTACATTTTGCAGCACGTAAAAATGGATGCTAATTCATTTAAGTGCGTTTCGCGTTTCAATTAGATTACCGAGACCTTTGGATTTATCTTTGTACTTGGCAAAAAAATAAAAAGTAAAAATCGAATCCATTCAACAATTCTATTAATCCATAATCACGCCGGTTTTTATTGAATAAACGCCGCTGCTGACGATAACCTTCAAATAATTATAACCTGTTGACGTTCGAATCATAATACATTTGTACATTATGTATGCGTCGATTCATGACGAATATTCGTTACAGGTACATTATAGTTTTAATCATCATTAAAAAAAAAGCATATATATATATATTTAATAATTATAGGTAGCTGGTAACTTATTAATTTGATAATATATGCGATTATATGGTTTTTGTTCACGGTCTCAAGTAAAATACGAGCACATTTTATCGAATGTAATTTGTGTGTGTAAACCGTGTTAAAAATCTCTATTTATTATATTTTCAATCGATTTTAATAATTTTCTGTACGATAATTATATTACAGGCTGTAAAACGAAGTTACGACTCATAAAATAACTTTTATTCTGTACAGTATATTTAAGTTTTTCACACTATTGTGATTCTTCTATTTTATTTATTTTTTAAAACTAACACGACTGTTGTTATCAAACAATAATTTGATTTATGTCTTAAAACGTTGGCCCGTGGTATCTATCGAAAATAATGGAAATTAAATAATAGCGTACCTAATATAATATAAAAACGTCATTTTTTTAAAATTTTGTTGTTTGGACATATTATTATAATATTTAGTGTCCCTGGGTATAAATAATACACTTTTCGTATATATTATAAAATAATAATACAGACGGTAAACGAGGGGAAAACGCTCGACTTATGATGACGGCGGTCGGGGCGGATTGAGAAACTCGTTATATGCAAACGACACGATCTGCAGCACCGCGGTGCGGAGACACGCGGAGTGGGATTGTCGTGGCGGTGGGGAGGGGAGGAAACCGCAATAATGCGATTGTGTTTAAAGTTATGTAAGAATCAGTATAGTATTATGTTATATACATATATATAGTAAAAGGTAGTACCGAGGGTTGATATCTCTATATACGAATAATAATAATATGTTCAGAGGCGATAAATATATATGTATGTATAAACGAACCATTACGGTATTGTTTGGCGGTCGTTTATTGCAAACAAATAGCCACGGGTAAAAAAAAACAAACCTCGTATACATTATGTTTATGTATATATGCGGATGAAATCCTCATTCCCCCTCATCCACACCCGTGTACACGATTTCGAAAATATGAAAAAATTAATATACATTATTATATACTGTAGTTGATCCGTGCGAAACGTTCTCATTCAAATATAGATTTTCAAACAAACGGTAGATCGTAGAGTTCTTAATTAACATTTATTCAGATAATGGGAATACTAAATCTTTAAAACAGTACCTCGTTTATTGCGTTTGGTTCCGTGCAAAGAGAAAATTCGGAAAAAACTCAATAAAAACTCGATGTATAAACGATTTATAAGATGTTGTATACGCATGACGTCCATATGTGAAATTTCAAAGGGGGGGAGGGTGGTGGGTGGGTCGAGGCAATATAAAAAAAAAAAAAAATTCTCAAAATCTATGATTAGTACAAGTCCAATGTTATTTCAACATAATATACGTGTTATAATTATAATATCTCGACTAACAATTATTAGTTATGTAGTTATTATAACAATGGCTATAATGTGTATAGTGTATACGTTGTACACTCGTATATAACTAAACGCATTTTACCTGATCATATTATGTATAGTAAAAGAAATACTGTGTAGGTCAGTAAAGTACAATGTATACCCAAAGATAAATATATTTTGTAATTTTGTAATTGCAGGCTGTTAACTCGTAAACCGTAGTGAAATAGGTACCTGTATGTATGTAGTGTTTACGCGAAACATCTGAGGTCAATAGAAATCTTACGTAACTAAAGTCGGTTTTTATTTTTTAAATGAGGACAGGCCCTCCCTCCCCCCCCCGTTTGCCGCCATTGATAAATATAGTGTTTTTTTTCGCGCCTAATTATATATATAGGCGATTTAATACCTATGTATATTTTTCTTGAAACTGACGCGATGTAAAAAATATCGGTTTCGGATATTTTATAAATGTTTCTTGCATAGTGCGTACGTTACTTATTCTTCTTCTCGTGGCGCGTTAATTCCCTCGGTACCCTCGCGGAACTCCGTCCGCGATTCGTATGTTTCCGCGGTGTTTTTTTTTCTTCTTTTTAAAGTGAAATTTATTTCTTGCAACGTTTCGGAAAGGAAGGAGTGAAAAAAAAGATGAGTTTTCTTTACTACTCCGTTCGTTCGTTGGCCTCCTTAAAATAGAACTTATTCAGCACCATTCGCGCGGGACGTTGATTTATTCGCCTTCTTCTCAAATATATAATACAATCGAACTTAGTGATAGAGTGAGGTGTATCTTTTTCTCTCTCCGCACCCCGCCGTCGCAGCCCCCTCGTGAGTTATTCTTTTCCCTCTTTTTATATACCATTCCAAACCTTTTCGAGTAATTTGTCCAATTTTTTCCCCCGACACCGGCGGCGCATATCATTAATCTATCTTTTGAATCGACCGCAAAAAGAGGAATCATTAGCCGCGAGGTTAAATGGGGAAAAAAAAAAAAAACAATTTCGAGCACTTAATTATTCGGCAATTTTTAACGACCACGGTGCTTTTTATTCCTGTACTTAATTTCGTACACCGCGTGACGAGTGAAAAATAACATATTTATCTACATTGAATATCATATTTTGTTTTGTTCAAATGTCCAAAGGTTTATTAATGCTGCCGGCCGTATTATCAATATATATATATATGTATATATAATATATCAGTGATTATGAGTGTTCCTCCTCGTTTATAATTGGCGTCTGTCTAATTAGTGCACAGTGAATTTCGTCGACGACAATATTTTATTGAACTTGCCAGACGTAAGTAATCTCTTGTTTCTTCTCGACCCTTTTCTTCTCGTATAACTCGTGTACTGCGATACAGTTTATTAAATATTTTCATTTCGTTCTCCCTATAATACTTTTTATGACATTTAATACCAGCATCTCCTTTTGTACACTTTGATTTGTGTTTACAAATCAATACATTCGATAAGAAGAAAAAATATATACAAATCTTCACTTAAATATCTGTTTCTTTTGAAATATATAATACGTATAGAATATAGTATAATTTTGTAATGACTTGCAATAGAAAAGGAAATTTACAACATCCGAGTTTTTAACTTTGGGAGGTTTTTTACTTTTTTTTTTTTAGTATTTATTATGAACCTACTATAAAGAAGTAAAAAACATTCGGAAACCTTAGAGTTAATATTCAAAATTAAGTCATATCAAAAGCGATATCATGTTTTCGAAAAACGATTCGAAATATTATATCTAATACCTTATTTCTATAAACCGAATTTGAGGATTGTGCATAACGCTGACAAAACTTTTTCTATTTTAAAATTCGTGTTTTATATTTTATCGCCATGTTCTTGTATTTATTATTATCGCGGTTGTCTCTATAGTTTCTTAAAGACAATATTATTATATAACATTTAGAATTAGATTAACGGTCGTTCTCATTAATATAATTTTAGTTTTAAGTACAACAAAGCGTTCTCTGCGCATATTTATTTGCAGTATATATTTTATAATTACTTCTCTACACGTTTTACAATGTTTAAACGAATATAATATTCATAACGTTAATTTATTATTTTACTTACAGAGTGTTTTTTGTAATTTAAAATGAATAGTGTAAATGCCTTTCAGGATAAAAGATCCGAATAATTACTACATTAAGACTGCGACTAATTTCTTTACTCATAAATTAACCCAAATCAACTAACAATAATTTAAATATATATAGTATAATGTTACGAAGTTATTTGTATTTTCATAAATGTCATATTAATTAATTTTTCAAAATAAAATTAGTTGATGTGTCGATTATTTTAAATGATTTTTTGAATTATCTTATTGAGTAATTTGATGAAATTGTTGGCTTTGCCGGGGTATTGAACATTGTTATCAGTTATTATTACAAAACGTTAAATGCTCGGTTAAAGGTAGACCGTATTCAGTCCAGCACATCAACATTTTTTCCGCTAACCGATAACAATGTTTATACACCTCGTTGTACAACAACTTGACCGCTGCTATACACAATAAACATTTAAAAATCGTTTTTTATTAATCGTTAAAATTTTGTTACTTAAAGTTTAATGATTAAAAAAAAAAATATACATTCTTTCGGAGATTTATCAAACAAAATCTGTTTATATTACACTTAACTAAATTGCTTACTAATGAAAAAAAAATATCGCGTAGTGCCCATTTTATGTGAAATTTTATAATTTATTAGTGTGAATGAATATTTTTTGTTTTTCTAAAGTAAAAAATTGCCCTGGAGGCATTATTAACATTTGGGAGATGTATGTAATTAACCTACGATTAAATCATTTAAAATTTCTTTTTAAACACCATTACATATAATAATAATGGTAACGATAAACAAATGACATAAGGGAGTATCTTTTTGTAAAAAAACACAAATTTCCACTTTCATTAATTTGTTTCTTTGCACCGGTGAAACTTATACAGATTATTAGTATTAACTGTTACTATGGTTACAAGGCGGATTTACCGTAGTTAGGTAGGGTATTAATCCGATTTTAATTTTGTCCTAGTGTTTATTTTATTATGTTATTTATTATATAAGATTGTACAATTTATACAAAATTTCTATTATAACTGAATTTTCTTACAATTAAATACCTAACGACTTACTTATAATGTATACGTAATGTAAAAAGGCTGGTGGTACTGCGATCGGGTGTATAGGCACTTAAATTTATACCTGTACGCAACGATAAATCATTGTTAACGAAAAAATATTCTGAGTAATGTATTATTAGTTGCATTTTATCAGTTGTTGCCAAAGTAACTTATGTGTACTTATTAATCAATACAAATTATACCAACAATTTCCAGTGTTTCGCATACATTGTGAAAACTGCAAGGGAAATTAGAATTACCTCGATTCACTAACTAAATCAAAAACGCTACAAGAAAGTTCCCATAAAGTTTTTGATTTGTGTTAGATTTCTGGTAGAAAAATTGTTTTACAAAAAAAAAAAAAAATCATTTACTTTAGGTAGTGAAACCATTCCTCGCTTCTCAGTCGAAAATAAAAAATGTGTTTCCTACATAAACTTTTGTTATAATGTTATACTGGTAATTATTATTACGTATATACCTACTTAATACGCAATATATATAATTTACTGAGATATATTATTTAATAGTTAAAAGCTTTAATATAAATGTATAGTTGATTTTCTGCGTCCTTTCGTTATTATATTTATGTAGGTACAAAATAGCTTTTAAAGTTATGATGATAACAGTAATAAACTAATAATGTTTCAGGTAATAAATTCAATGTTTTAAGCGTACAAATTATTATTTAGTACTTATTTTTATAATAGCGGTAATAATTACTGCGTATTTTTTATAATTTTAAAAATCGGCTTCCCTCAAAATAAATTTATCAGGCACATAAAGGATGTTATTCATTATTATTATTCGTCAAGAGGTTTTATTAATTAAACTATGGATACACGTGATAATAACGTAATACTTATCTAGATATATATAAAACAACTTGATATCTGACTCTGTATAATTCGATATGAGTAAATGGGATGCCTGATGTCATTCATATAGGTACCAAGAGGTTAAATTTTAACGATTAATTGATGAAATATTTTTGTTTGTACTGTGAATCATGTGATAATATGAAATCATTTGTTTGAAGTTTCTTTTATCGAGTCTGCCTTTCGATTTCTATATCATTGCATAATTCATGGTATCCGTTAGCATTTAATATTTCGTCGAACATTTGATGTATAATAATTCGCCTTCTGAGTAGAAGGGCTGCCAAGTTTCATACTATTATTGTTATTATTATTATTATCTCTGTATTATCTTACCATAAAGTCGGCCTTATTTCTAATTCTTTTATAAAGTATCTATGAATAATTGCGAGGAGGTTATAGGGGTTTAACTACCCAAAATTGGTTTAAAAAAACAAGTATGAGTAATTTAATCTTAACATTATTTATTGCAGCCAAGTAACAAGGAAAATCTTGATTAATTAAAATAAAAGATTGCTTATTTTGGATCGTGCTTTTAAATTTCTAGTATCGGGGTTGAAAAAAGAACAAGAAAATTTTTTTGCGATTTATTCATGATTTTATAATTTATTACTTATATCCCTTTCCGTTTAACAAAGTCGTGTTTTGATATCTAAAGTACTTTTCATAATAATTGAGAAAAATCTTAAATTTTAAATAACGACACGATTTCATTTTAAATTTGTACAGTTTATGTTTTCTACTCGAATATTGCTCCAATAGAAAAACGACAAGAAACCTTTTTTGTTGAATTTTTAATCTAGTTTGTGTCCAGGAAGTCGTTCTTTGTAGGGTTTTTTTTTAATAATTGAATACATTCGAAAAATACGTAGAAAGAACGGGAAAATTTACGAAAATAATTCTGTTATATTTTAAATTTTGTTTTAATATAATGCAGTTAAAAATATTCGTAGACTTGAAATTTTAACAAAAAACTGTTTTTTTTTTTTAGAAAAAGCGTATCGAAATCGTAAATATTACGGCCATACAAAACATGTATAACCGAAATTTGCTCCGAGTCGTTTATTGTTAGTTACTTGTGTAAATTAAATAACTTTATGTATCCCACCTTCCCAATTATCCATCTACAACAGTGGCCCCAAGTATTGGTAATTGATTAAAAAGTGTACATTTTAGTATTAGATATTTTAATAATAATATTTTTAATAATATTTAGATTATTTAATAACCGATACTATAATATGTAATAAAAGATATAAATATTAAAAAATAAAAACAAAACTTTTTACGGTTAAATTTATTTAGTATTAAAATTCAATTATGCTCGTACACTATGTAATACGATAGTTATATTATTCAATTTGTTGGATAATCTATTTATTCAACGTGTCGCTAAAAATTATATGCATCATAAACTATATAGATCCGTTTTCGAGTGTATTATTATACTTTTAAGTGACGATTTAAGAGATTTACCCCCTCCCCCTCCAACATTTGGCTGAAATAGCATCTTTTTTCTTTTATAATCCTATGATCCTTTATATAGGTACCTTTCTATATAGTTTATCCACTTTGGTTTTTTTATAGTGTTACAATATAATATATTAACATTATTAGAGTGGGGTTTTCGCTAAAAATGAATTGCTAAATATTCATTTTTTTTTTTTTTTTTGTTAATTGTCCTGCCCTTTAGATAGTTAACCGTATATTGATAATTTATAGTGTAATTTTTATTAAAAAAATTGGAAAAGAAATACGTTTTAAAATTACGTACCTAAAACTACAAACCGAAAACATGATATTTTCGGTCCCGGGAAATAAGGGTTCAAATCGACTTTGTTTTTATATGTATGCTAATTAATTTACGAATACTTCTAAACGGCCTAAAAATATATGACATTCAAAATGGCTTGTCCTTTAATATTGTTTATGATTTATGACTTCAGATACTTTAGTTTTAAGTATAAAATATGTTAGAATATAACATATATATAGACTTATGTCGTTTAGATCAATAAATAATGAGTAAACAATTACAAAAAAAAAAAAAAAAAATACAAAAATTGATTAAAGCTCTTATTCCTTAAATCGAACATTTCATATTCGAAAAAATAAAATGTGATACCTATATTAATTAACTTGTATCTTGTAAAACAATTATCCGACTCGACCCGCAAATATATAATATATAGCCCGTTATCGTAAAGTATTTCTAGCCATCGGCTATTTAATGTAAATTACGCATACACTAGTTATATACAAATTACAATAATTTTTACAACTTAATAATTTATATAATTATATTTAATTTATAACGAGTATCAAATTTACAAACCTATTATAAATATCACCTAAAGCAGCCGAATAATAAATTATTCATAATTATTCATAAAAACAAAAAAAAAAACTACCTATTATAATTAATTGCTACGATATTGGGTGCTTAATAAAATTTAATATTATACTGGGTAGGTATTTAAAATTTATCTCCCGGGTATTGTGCAGGTACACGTTTGACTTCGTTATATTTTTTTTTTTTTTTTGATTGTCGACGATTTATACCTAAACTATATATTATTATTATTATCACACTCGTAGTAGAAATTAATAAACATTGGCCGAGAATCGAGATTCACTATGCATAATAATTTAGTTATAATATTATAATGGAGTCATACGTATATGTATTATTATAATATATAATACAACTAACCGATAAGCGTATAATTATTATTATGATGCAGTAATATTTCCTCTCAGTCAACCTGAAATTAAATTAGAAGCTAAATAATAATTACTTCGTGAAACTTTCGTACAGCTACAAACTAAACTATGTAATGTGGTGCATATACACTATTTAGTCGGAATTAAGTTGTGTAGGTACGAGAGTACTCTATACAGCTATAATAATATGTGGTGTAAAGTGCATAATTAAATGCCTAAAATTAAAAAAAAATGTAAAAATAAAAAACCTCGAAGAGTAGGACTGATAGATATTATAGTAATTTGATTCGTGTATATATACGCCACGATAAATCATTGTTAACGGAAAACGATTTTTAGCAGAGTTAAACGTGTTTATTTGGATTTATTGAAATTTGAACTTAAAACGCTCAAAACGTTTTTTTTCGGCCACTAATTTTACAATCGACGGTGTTAAATTGCGTATGAAATTTTGAACGGCCCAATTTTTAACACAAATATAATATTTATCTCGACCCGGTCTTGCGTAAACGAGGTTTAGGTTTACATAAAGGGCACTATTATCTTTTCAGTAGTATCAGGTTGGAAATTTTGGTTAGTTAAGCAACAATTTCCTCCTCTCTCCACAACACTCAACTGCTCAGTGGAATTCGAGTTGGCAACAAGCGAGAAATGGGCAGGAGTAGCTAGTTGTCCCCCACAACCGTCAAAGTTTTGACGTTCAATGGAGGTAATTTTCTTGTTATTTTATTAATAATTGGATGGGAATAACCGCGGAGACAAAGGGAAAAGGTACTGCTTGTTTCGATTAAATATCTGAAATTGTCATAAAATACGTCTTGCGATTTTCTGTGCGGTATCATTTGCACGACATTCTGGTGACTTATGGGCTATATAGGCATTTCAAAATGTTGAATCACAGTAGGTATTTCGCGTAAAGCGGCGCGATCAAGTTGTATTGGCCATTACTTTGATGGTGTAAAGGGGTAATTTGGGTGGCCGTGCACCGGCGGCGGCAGTAAAGAGGGGGTGATTCGGGTGGCGCTACTGTTTTACTACACAATTTGTAAATTAAATTGCTCTTTTGTGCAGTGTGTTTTAAAGAACTGCCTTACCCGAGCTCCGCTTAGAATAGTTTTCTGTTAGCAATGATTTATCGTTGAGTACAGATATAAATTAAATAATTCGATGTATTTCCCAACTTCCCGCCCACAACAGTATCAGCACTGCTGTTTTGCTTTTACGAGCATACGAGACGACGGGATTTGTATACTCTAAAAATGGGACCAACAGCGTGTTACGATGCTTGACAAAATTGGACGGTTTTATATTAAATCTAACGTAGCACGGTATTGTGTTACTATATTGTGTTACTATATTGTGTATTGAAAAAAAGCAGCAGAATAACCGGGTTACAAAATTAAATTTGACGCTGAAATTTGAAGTATTCGTTATTGTTGTCGTGTGAGAATAAGATACGAGAGTTTTATGATACGGACGTATAACGTATTGGTGGCCGCTATAATTTACGCATTATTATAATATTCCCGATTCGGTTTGGAGAGTGGAGTGTGACGATGGTGCCTGGCGTAGGATAAGTGGATGGTCGATGGTGGCGGTGGGCCCTACGGCGCGCGGCTGCCGACTCTCCGCGCGGGCTGTGCCGTGGATGGCGTGGCGTTGTCGTCGTCGTCGTCGTCGTTGGCGGCGGCAACGAAACGCCGTACGCCCGCCCGGAGAAGCGCTGTGTGGCGGCGGCAGGAAAGAATATTGATGTGTACAACAGTATCGGTCACCATGGTAACTCCGACTCGGTTTCGGGTCGACGGGCGAGTGAGATGGGCGCGGCGGCTGGCGGTGGACGGGTCAACCGCCGCCGCCGCTCTACACCGCTCCCCGATATGTATAGTGTGTCGGTGGTGCGGCGGGGCAGCGCGTCGGACTCGTGTGTGTGTGTGTGTGTGTGTGTGTGTGTGTGGTGTGGTGTGGTGTGGTGTTGTACCGGTGCAGTGGCGGTGGCGGTGGGAAAGGAGCACACCGGTGGCGGCGGTGCGGCAAACTTGTCCGATAGTGTTATACTTGTTAATTCGTTTAGCAGTCGCATCGTCACGAACTCGGCGCGCGGCGCGACGGCGGCGGCGGCGGCGGCGGCGGTCGCGCTAAACTCGCACGCTCTCACGCTGCCGCCGCCCTTGTTATTTTTTTTTATTTTTCTATTTTATTTTTGTGTTTGTTTATTTTTTTCTTTTGCACGCGTGTCCGCTTCCTTTTTTTTTTCCAGAGGGATGTGGCCGTTTCGATAACACACGTTTAATGACGATATTATATTATTGTGTAAACAAGGGTGGCGTAATTATGTGGTGGGATATACAGGAGATATAGATCCCATCCTAGAGCTTTTATCTTTTATTCTCTCTCTCTCTCTCTATATATATATATATATGGAAAATAACTCCTATACTCGTATATTTAATTAAGTTCTGCTGTACAATTTCGACATTTTTATCATAAAAAAATAAAAAAAATCGTTAATCAATATTATCACCAGTTACGAGCGATAACCTTGCAGACAAGATTGATACAAACTCACGATGTTTGTTATCTTCATAGTTAATGACGTTCGAATTGATATAATTTTGTAGCTAGATAATATTATATACGAATCGTATGTATATAATATGTACCTTTTTTACATTTTTTTAAATTTTTATGTACATTTACTACTTCGTTCTGTAGCCCCACGAGTGTAATATAGTTTCCGTTTAGTTTTTCCAGAGTTTTTTTTCCTTCTAAATTTCTGGTTATTATTATTTTTTAAACTTTAGAAACTTTAATGACAAACGCGTATGTTTATTTACTTACTGTATAATATTAGTCGTCACACGTCATATTAACGTATAACTGCACGATTTTTTTTTTTTAGATTCTGAGTGAAGCAAAAATTGTATTGCTTTTGCTATAATGTGTTTTTTTTTTGTCTGTAAACAATATTTCTTCCAGAAATTTTTTTAAAGTACAGTTTTTTTTATAGTTATTTGTACAGATTACTAATGTTATTAGTTTTCAACAGTAGTTAATGTTAATTACATTCCGGCGATTTTTGAGTTATTTATGAGCATTTTACATTTCCGAGTTATAGGTATGTTTTTTATGCGAATAAAATTGTAATGTTGGGTAGAAATATTTAATATTTTTATATTAGTAGTCAAAATTAATGTTTTGTGTTATTGTAGTCGTTTTCTTTTATAATTGGGTTTTAAATTTAATTGTTGACGAAAATCGTATAAATCATGGCATTTCAAAACAAGTATAACCGAACTTTGCTCAGAATCGTATTTAGCCAGCAATGATTTATCGTCAATTGCGTATAGAAATTCCATAACTCTATGTATTTTAATTTCCCAATTTTTTACAACATTAGCTCAGTCAGCTTTTTTTTTTTTATATCGAAAATTAGAAATATATTATAATTTATAAAATATATTGAACATACATTTAAATAGATTTATTTCGTCTTCACCGAAAACAGGTATTACAACTTTGTTTTTGTTTAAATTGTACTAAATTGTACTTAGCGTTTTTAAATTATCGTAAAGTATACTCGTTTGAGATTCCGAATAATAATTAAGACATGCAGTTAAAATTCAATAATAACTATTTCGATAGTTCAACATAATAACATCACAATAGTATTTATCTCTGAAATGTCTTATATAAAAAAAAATAAAAATAAAAATAATAATAATAAAAAAATATATTAATTACAAATAACGTTCATTTACAGTATAATTGTGATTATTAAGTATTATTTATAATGATAAAGCACGTATTTTCTACAGATAAAAATATTTTAATTTTGTTATTAAAAGAAAAAAAAAATAATAATTAATATTAAAAAGGTGTGACTCATTTACTATACCGAGAAAACATTAAATGCACGATGCACAATGCATATTGTATTATGTTTATATAGTAAGTAGTCATAGGATAAAGTTCTCCGGGTTAAACTGGGTAATTATATTTTGTAATCTCGTGTATTTATGGAAATACATCGGTGTGGCGTAGTCGTCGTGATTTTTTTTAATGAGAGGTGAGATACAAGAAAGTTTATTTGTATTATATACAATGATTATATACAGTTATTACAATGTTAACTATTTTGCTACCTAGGTAGTAGAATAACGGAGGTTGTTCGAAACGAATTAGTCATAATCAACTATAATTGGGATCGTGCGGGAGCTTTTGAAAGTAAAAAAAACTACTTATTGACCGCGAATACGCGGCTTATTAGAACTAGAAACGCGTGGTGCTGAGCACAATCGTGAACGGAATAAGAGCCGTAGAACCGTTTGAAACGTGGCGTTACCGAAAGACGTTCGAGATTTCACTGTGTGATTCGGTGCGACAAATGAAGAAGATTTGAAGCGAATTAAGGAAAAAGAATTGCAACTTTGGACGATTATAAACGAAATATAAAACACGAAGGATATTATTAAGGGAGGTCACGATGATGGTTTGTTGAAGTCGATCGTTGTATACGTGTTGACGTTGAACTTTTTAATTTTATTCGAATTTGTGGAATTTGCAATATAAAAGTTACTATTTGAAAATAAAAAGCGGGTAACGGTTATGTCTTTAAAAATAAGAGCGAAGAAAATAACAAGGCCAATGTAACATTTTAGAATTTACGATTCCATAAAGTTTTTGCATCAAGTCATTCTATGAAAAAATACGTATTTTATAGAATTGTCTCCAGTAACGTGAATTTCGGGAGAGCCTGTATAGTTGTATTCTACGCAAATAACGCTGCTAAATTAATAATTATGACGTACGCGTATGCATATCATTGACAAAGGAAAAAATTATAGAGAAATGGGTCTATTTTTAAACAATTTTTTTTTAGTTATAATGTTTGTAACCGATACGCTTTCTTATTTTCCGTTCGTTTTTTCGCGTGTTTCTTTTTGTTTTTAAAATTTATTAGGACACCAGATTCGAACTTTTTTTTTTTTATTAAATATGTTAAACGTGATGGTATCATAGAACTTAATGAAATTAAAAAAAAAACAAAGTATGTAACTGTAAAACAGCCAACGCGGATTTAGCCAAGTAATTGTCCTCGTGTTTAGTGTGCATATAATAATAATACATTTGTATTGGTTTCTTTTTTTGTAATAATTTCAATAAAAAGGTGTTACATTTTTGTTTATTAGATATACACGGTAATACACGGTTTTCGGGTAATCATGCTGACAAAGATTTTTTTTTAAACATTTTCATTTGTTAAATAACCTTTTATTTTTTTTTTGTTATTTTTAAAAAGTTCATCTAAATAATGATATTTTTTTCGTGAAATAATTGCGAGATTGTAAATTTGATCAATATACTATCTGTTAATTAAGTCAGTTAAGGTTAAACTATATTATCGTGATCGACTGTTTGAAATACGAGTATAGTGTAAAATCTAAATTTGCAGCCGATATTCTTTGTTTACGCATCGTGTTTTTTTCAGATAATATTATGTTTTATACGGTATTAAACATTAAACGGTTTTTTGTTTTCTAAAAACGGACATTTCGAAATTATTACTTTTATTATGCAGTCACTCTGAAATATTTATAACACTCGAATTATTAAATTTGTATTTTAATCAGGAATTTATAAAAGAAAAACATATGTTTACAGTATTAATATTGTCGAATTACTATCCGGCTAACGTGTTACGAAATATTATAAAAAAAAACCATTTCTACACATCAAATGTTATGAAATTTTTATCGCGTCAATAATAAAATATATATATATATATATATATTATATAAAAAGTGGTCTAACCCAATGGGACTGAAATGGCAGTCAACTTTTGAAGGTCAATTTTATATTATTCTATACATATATTGTGTATATACCGGCCGTTAGGGAGACTGGGATTTAAAAGTCACGTAAAGTCAGTTTATTATTTTGATCTGTATTGTTTTTATGTATTTTATAGAGTTTAAAAATAAAATACAAATATTTATTAGGTGGTAGGTACCTCTACTCGTGATATTTGATGTTTTTTTTTTTTTTTTAAGTTGAATATATTTTATATGTTAGTTTATCGTTTCTTATATTGGTGTTTCAGTTCACATTATTAACTTACGGTACTGTCGTCGCGCTATTTTTAATTCATCATATTTGTGTAGTTAATATACTGTGCATTTGATTGATTTGAAAGTTGTTGTTATTTGGGTTTATTCACGGCCTCTATTGAATCAGTAGTGTGCGTCCGCGGGGGAGGTTAGGAATTATATAAAATACTATGTTTCAATCAAGTTATATTGGGAAAAGCAAGATTTATCGAACTAAAAATCGGCGTTTCGGATCGGGGTATTTCGTTTCCATAGTCAAATTGTATAATAGAGCCACCCTCACAGTATCACTGCGACTAATCCACCATTAAACGCTTCCGTATTCGTCAAACTTCCTGAAACTTTAACGTTTTATTTTTATTTTTTACGTCTTCACATCTCAGTATTACATTAAAATGCATATTGATACTTTAAACGTATTTACCCACTACAGTTTAAAAACCTGGCTATGCCACTGTCCAAACTTATTTCTGTATTGGGTCTCTCCGTAGTTTTCCCTTCGTCTCCTGCACGCTCCGGTTGCGTGGTCATTTGTCGGTCCGAATACCTACCGTATTATCGAGTACCGGACACCGATAAGAATTTATTTTCGTATTTTTCTCACCGGGCCAGTTTCAGATTTGTACAACATTATATTTCTCGTTTTATTAATATAAATTGTTTCTAAATACAACACGGTGACAATTTCCGTGTTGGTTTTACATGAGTAGTATGATAATAATATTTTTTTGTGTTTTTGGTAATCGTTTGTAATAAAATGACAATAACAATATCATCGTTGAGTGTTCTTTCGATAAAACATTTATAATTGTTGTCATATATAGTTCACTGTATAGTTTTTCGAGAAAATTATATGATATTATTTATTTTTTAAAATAATATTATTTCTATGTAAAATGACTAATTTGTATATTCTATGGATTCCTTCATTTAATTTTTTATATTCGTAGATTTTGACTGTGATATTCTTGATGATGAATTTTTTAATTCGAATACACTTATCATAGTACTCTAAGCTACGTATTCATTCATCTATTTATTTTTTAATTTCCATACATACAGGTTTTAGATTCTGAGTGTAGCGAAGAATGTATTGGTTTTACTAAGATGTTTCTATTTTTTTATTTTTTCATACTGTGCACGTAATTCGACTGGAAATCTTGCTCAGATATTTACGCTCAGCGCTATTTCTAAAAGGGAATATTGTCCAGATGGTACTTTTGGGAGGTTATTTTTTGATTTTTTATACAATTTTCATAATATCCTGGAAAAACCAGGATAAAATGTAAGAAAATCGGGAGATTAACGAAAATAATGCTTTTATTATTTTTCAATTTTGTTATTTGTTGTAATTCAGTTAAAAATATGCCTAGAGATTTGAAATTTGGACAGAAAACTTATATTTGCCTTTTCTAGACGTGGTCAAATTTTCAAAAATGTTTAGCCATTTTTAAACTATTTATAGACATTTTAATTTTGCGAATTTTGTACGTAATTTTTATTTGGTAGGTACTCTGTGGTAAAATTGATAGACTTAACAGAAATGCTTGACAATTTAACAGGAGGTTCATTAAGAGTCTTACTTTGTGATCGAAAAAAGAAAATTTGAGTTTAATGTAGTATTTTTTTTTTTTTAATAAAGGAATTCTAATATCACATTTTGACGAAAATCGTTGAAATAAAAATTATGCGACACTAATTTTTTTTTTTTTATGGACATATGTATATTGTCGATTTCACAACGATGGTGAAGTTCTAATTGAGCGGATTGACCAAGTTTCGAAATTATAGCTTTTTAAAGTTCTAATTTTATGCGAATATTATATATTATGTTAAAAAACTAAATTATGTCTTCTTTAAGGAATGTTTGTCATAGCTGAATCGTTATACGTTCATCCTAGGGTTCACGAATTCGAATCCGTGTTTCAAATATAATTTTTCACATTTTTTTTCCTCTTTTACCCAAACAAGGATAAACAAATGCATTTTGAGTATACCTAAAGACCCAAGTCATAGATCACTCGGACTATTTTAATCGCAAAATACCCCTTAACTTGTTGTGCAAACTTTTCTACCAACGATCTTTCTCCAATATATCAAGTGTAGCTTATTTTCTAAAAGGAAATTTTATTTCCATGGCAACTTGAAGAGGTCACTTTTTGATTTTCCCAGGAGTTTTCCCAATAAATGGAAAAAAATGGAGAAAAACGGGAAAATGTACAAAATATATTAGTAAAATATTACGATATTTTTCTGTAAACAACTTTTCTACCAGCAATTTCGCTTCGTTTTATAATTATAGCACCTTTTCTAAAAAAAATCTGACCGGAGAGGTACTTTTATAATTTTAAACAAATATTATTAAAGATTTTTATTGAATTATTTAATTATTTTACCATAATATGACATATATATTGTAGACAAAGCATAACTGTCAACTTAACTGCGCTTAGAATCGTTTTTTTCTTTATAAATGGTTTATCGTTCCCTACAGATATATACGTTAAATAACCTATAACAGTGGCCGCATCCGTCCCCATTTTCCAAGGACGTCTTTTTTGTTTATATATTTTTACTATATATTTACGGGTATAATTAATCATTTTAATAATTTTGTTTTTACTTTATTATTTTGTAAATTATATTATCTAGTCGATGTATTATTCATATCACTTTCTAAACCGAAATAAAAACAATATTATTATTATTTACGTTTTTCCTATACTGCAGTCATCGACCCCGTGCATTGTTATAGGTATACGTACCTAATAAGCAAGAATATCGGCGTAATAAAGATTTAAAAAAAAAAAAAAAAAAAATGAATAAAAATAAAAATTTAAAAGAAAGCCGCGTCCCCCTTACTCCCACACTCGCCTTCGTTTCCTACGTTCAGCTGTCGTCGCAACAAAAACGTACCTACCCATACCAGCTATATCGGCCTAGGCATTTTTTCATTCGAGTTTCCTATAGTACGTACGTATACGTATATACATGCCCAAGATATTGCAATAACCCTTATTTTGTATATACGTAAGTACGTTGACATTTTACCGGCATTCTTCTGCAACAATATCATATTATGTATACGCGTATACCGCGTGCGCAGTACAGGTCGGAATTCCTATCGTTCCCGAGGGGGTTCTGCCTCTTTCGTGTCTCTCGCTTCTCTCTCCCGCCGCCGCATCGTCGTCGTTATATTATTATTATTATTATTATTATTATTATTCCCAGCGGTTTCAATTTATTATTTCGCTATTTTCATTATTTTATTTTTATTTTTTTTTAATTAAAAACCGCAGCGCGAGGTGTATAATAATATGATATTAATAATGAAGAGCGGTCCAATCGCGCATACTTATATCGTGCAGTATACCTGTGGGTTGGGTAACCTACTCCGATAATAATGAAGCAGAAACTAATATATACATATATGTGTATGATACGTGAATTATACCGCACACGCGTCACACTGACCGGTCGAGTATAGATGGTATTTTTAACCGTCAAACTAAAGAGCTACAGGTACGATACAGAGTGACGGTTTTTTTTTTCCTATCACGATTCAGCGATTATCCGTGCGAATATTCCGAGTAAAATTCAATTAGAATTTATCCGGTTTTTCTTCGATCGTCGCGCGACGATCTATTTTTATTCGAGAATAACATCCGGTGAAAGTTATTCAAATAGCATCTGATAAGCAAAAATATCTATTATGGAAGAAAAAAGTGAAATATTTTTTGTTTCCCCCCCCCCCCATGAAAAGAATTGATTTATCAAATTATAAGTATCACAGATAATACGTGATACTATATCAATAGATAATACTATGATAAACACGAATTCGTGATGATAAATCGATCATTTTCTTTGATAAAACAACGTCCTTGTTTTTTCTTTTAGAATATTTGTTTTTGCTTATTACATTATTAATCTGACTTGTTAAGACTGCGAACGAGGAAGACGTAGACCATTTAGGTAATATTATGTTTATATCGCCCGTGTCGAAAAAAACAAATTGTTTTAAACTTTTGATAGGTACACGCATAAACAATAAAATAATATGTATCGTTTATGAGTTGTACGATGTTTAGTGCCGGAGGAGGGTTCAGGGGCGAATAGTCGTATATCTTTTTAGATGATAACCCGTCTGCCCGTTTTGGAAGAAAACGGGGGATGGGAGGGGGGAAGCGATCAATTTTTATTTGAAAATCAAAACTTAACACCCGTACGCGAGGTTTACGGATCGTCATTATGGGCGAACACCCGAAATTAGAGTCGAAACCATCCGATGTTTATAATAATAAATAACAATCCCGTAACGTTTGGAAAAAAAAAAATCTTCAAAATCCTCCGAGAAAATTGCCGTCGTGATAAAAAAAAAAAAAAATTACTACATTACGTATACACTGGTTTTGCTGGTTACAAAATATAATGGCGCGAGTCCGGTGTGTGTAATATTATGCGTATTATAGCCGGGGTATTTATCCGAGTCCGCGGTCAACGGCTAATAACGATAATAATATAACATCGGCCCGGACCGCAGAAAACGCGCCTTCCCCTCTCCCCGGTATATCGCCGATCACTATACCGCCACCCTGTACATTATTTCCCCGCCGCGTCCACGGAAACCCGTTTTGCGGCGCGCATCCGCTGCGGCTTGTCGTCGGCGGACTCCGCGACCATTAGGCCGCGGCGGCATTTATCGGACAGCGTCGGCCGAGGATTTTCGGAATCGACGCGGCCACGTTGAACCGCACGCGCACGTGCCGGAATATAAAGTTTTTCGGCGAGGAGACGGGCGCGTTTCTCGTGACGATAATATTGTTACACGAATCCCGACTGCAATCTCCATCCGGATCGTGTATCATATTATACGTCGTATATTTTAATGACCGGGTTTGGAGAAAAAAAAAAAACAACAACAAAATAAAACCGAAACGTGTTTATCTCGTTCGCCAAATTCAATTTACGCACTCGACTCTGTATTGACGTCTGCATACACCTGTACGTAATAATTACAGTAGGTATGATGAGATCCGCATGCATACAATATACGTACTATTACGGAGAGAGAAAAAAAAAAAATTCAAGTTCACATACGCGCGGCGGCGGCGGCGGTAGTATCCTAATAATAAAACAAGCGAATTGTAAAATACCATACGGCATTACGTTTTACGTATAGTTATGCAATACCGCGTCGTTTCGAAATCAATAAACTCTACGCAAAATGATTATTTAACAATATATACGGGTACATCCTACATGGGGTCTGTCGGGATTTGGTTTTTTTTTTGAAAAACGTCGGAGTGCCTGTTAAATTTTTCGAATCGAGTTTCTAATGTCGACGAGTATTGGATCTGACTCGTCTACGAGTATCGGCGGAAAAAAAAATGTGTCTATTCGAGCGCTCGAACAACTCTTGAGTTGTCATAACACGAGTACGTAACTTAGCACGGGCATAACAATAACTCTGAAAATGATAACAGTCTGTTTTTTTGTAAATTCAAACTGCCCACGTGCGGGTACTGTTATCGGGAATATTTGGGTTTGAAGATATTCGTGGTTTATATTGTACCTATAGATGTTACGTTTATATTAATTTTTTGTACAAAAAAAAAAAAAAAATCGATAAAAGTCGAGTACACCAGAGTAAAATCCACCGCCTCCGGTTAAAATGTACCAGACGATATGCGTTTATTCGAGTCGAGTGTTCGCGTAGAAAACTCGTCAAAGTCGAGCATTCGACTAATTCTGCATTGGGTATAGCCTAATAATTTGACCACGTCCGAAAACGTTTTGATTTCCCTCCCCCGTCTATAACATGTACAACATGCCGTTATAATTATTATTGTGCATAATAACATGAACACCGTATTATAATTTATAATTCACCAATGTAAAACGAAACGATAGGCGATCACGATTTTATACGATATAATATGAGAGCAGAATTTAGTATTATAATATTATGCGAACGGAATTGTAATTTATTATTTTAATCATAATAATATTACAATACGCCTAGTTATTATTTTTAGTAATGAGAATAATAACGTAAAAACTTGTTTCGATATATTAATGATAATAATAATAATAAAAAAAAAAGTTTATTATAAAATGTAATTCGTACGTCGTCCATTAAAGATAATCGGTAACGTTATTATTTTTTTTTTTTTTGTTTGTAATGGATTAGTTCAACTGTTTATTTCACGTAAAACCGGACATTGTGCTTCGCACCGTGGGTAGGCCACTGCTGCAGGTGAAAGCACGGAGTCGGGAACACGGTTATGGGATATATATATATATATAATATAGATAGGGTAATTTAGTTTATGGGTATACATTTTTTTTTTTTTTAATGTATATCTACTACGTGCCCACTCGCCCTAGACCTTAATCTTCCTCTTAGCGCTTAGACTTTTCCCAGTTACCCTTATTCCCCATCAGTATTTCCAATATGAAATATTTAATTATAATATTATTTCGTTACACAATTCGCTAGAATTTAATAATTTACGATTCGTTTTCTCGTGGTCTCTTTCCTCTCTGGTAAGCGAAAAATCCACTGGCGCGGTGTCCGACGGACTTAACCGTGCGTCCGTTCGGACGCCGCAAATATCTTTACGTAAAATGTCCGCGGTACACTGAAAGTATATGCTGACAACGCAATCAAAGACCGATTATGACCCGTAAGTTTTCGGTGTCACGTTTTTCCGTTTATTGTATGCTAAAACCCGATATAGTGTCGCGTACGATTCGTTCAAACAACGCGTGACACCGGGCGAAAAATCCGATTCATATTTTGAAGAAACGGCGAACGAACGAGTTCGAGCGTCCCTACTATGTATAACCGACGGAAAAGCGTTTCCGAGAAAAAAAACAACGTACAATATTTTTAATAAAACGAATAGCTATTTTCCGGTACGCCCGGAATCTAAAATGAAAATAAACGCATTGCTCGAGTTTTATTAAAAAAAAAATACAAATTTGCGGGCACACGCTCGAACGTGTACGCGCTTTAAAGAATATGCCTATTACACACAGCGTAGTAGTACTAGCAACGGCAGCGGTAGTGTGACGGTGTCTTGTTTGTCGTCGGGTTATTTTTCATCGCGGGGTGACTGACATTTTTAAATTAAGCAATTATTACCCAAAAGTCCCGAAAAAGGTCCACCTGTCAGCCGCGTCTCCGCGCCGCCGCCGTCACCGCCGCGCTCCTCGGCAGTGTTCGCGTCCCCAGTCCGCGCGTTGTCCGCGTGCGGCGTACGGGCCCCAGCCCTCGCGAATCATTTTTCATCGCTGCCGGGGTCATCATCGCCGTAGTCGTCGCCGTCGCCCGCCGCACACCATCGTTCGATACGATGCTCCGGACTTTTTTTCGTCTCTCTCTCTATCTCTTTATCTCCTCCGGCCGCTCCTCCACCTCCTACTTCTACTCCTACCATACTTCTCCTCCAACCACTCCTCTGCTGTTTTCGCGCGTTCAACGGCGGGGCACGCGAGACCTTGGTCCCAACACAATTACAAATTCACCCCTCGCGCTCTCCTGTTAAAAAAAAAAAAAAATTACCCCGCCCGCCCACGATTTTCAAGCACCAAAACACCGTGATAACTACGCCGCCGCCTGTGTATATTATATAGTAGTGCGTACACTGTCTATACGCCGCTGCGGCGACAGGAAATAACTCGATTTGCATTTTTCGGTTCTGGTACAGTCAGCTCTATTTAATTCGCTCGTCACGTTTAATCGACCGACATTCAAATGTAAAACAGACATCTTCAAGACGTTTTTATTTGCCGAATTGTCTGTACAATATAATATACCTCTCGGTAAAAGTCGTCCGACCCGCGATATGGCAATAAAGCGTCGCACCACCGTCGTTTCGTTATCAATATTATTCGTTTTTGATTGATTTAGGGTTTGTGTGTCGGGGTAGCGAACGAAATATTCAAATTCGGGATTTATACGATCGCCGCGTCGACTAAAAATATTTAATGCGCAACGGCGGATTCGTGGGACAGGAAGTAAGAGGGCCGTCTTCCCCTAATATAACCTTGACGGTTATATTTTATTTGAAATTGTAAAGATTTTCTCCCCCCCCGTCTTTGTAAGACAATATAATACATTTCAGTTCTGGTCCTGCCACACATCGTTATTTCTATCGCCTTCCAATTACTGCTCCAACCGTTTCTATTAGTTATTTGTCTTATTAGTGTTTGGGTTTATAAACAATGTCGAGAATCCAACAATTTGCAAATGATTTTGTAGTTTAATATGTATCAAATATTCAATTTGAACAGCCATATGGGGCTTGATAATTTAATACAAGGTCTCTCGAAATATTAGTTCCTACCGTCATTAAAAAAAATATATCTAAAATAAAATTGCGCGTTTTTTTTTTGTTTTTCACAAACATTCGTAGTTAAAGTTTTGTCGAAATTTAATATTTAAACGGAAAATAATTTTACTTGTTTTATTGCGATTCGAAACACGCACGTTGTCCGTTTGAGATTTGAGATTTTTCGCCATTATATTTACATCGTGTTATTTACCTGCTAATTTATTATGTACAATGACATTTTACAAATATTTCAATAAACGTCCAGTTATGTATGCGTGCCGCTCACCGGCTAAAATGAATCTCAACAAATTCGGCGAGCGATCCAACAAGTTACCTATAGTTACCTATAGAAATCTGTCGGATATCCGTCGTATAAACGTCTGTTACGGTTGTGCCGCTAACTATGCGGGGAACGCAATATACACACGTATCTGTGGATGGCGTACCGTCAGGGTCCCGTATCATATACCGGGGCGCGTATGAACTTTCTTTCTTCCAGCGATGTTATTACCGGGAAGTTTACATGATAGCGGCGGCGGCGGCGGCAGCAGACGTATTATGTTAATTTGATTTGTACGGATTTTGAGTTCCGGACGAAAAGCGTGTCCGCATTAGTAGTTTTAATATAATTTATGATTTAGGTACGAGGCGCATATTTCTAAAAGTTTACGATAAACAATTATTTAAAATTATTCGTCTAACCTTTTTCTCCCGTAGGCGCGCGAATACCGTGCGTTATTATTTTCGAAGGTTATAACGTACGTGTGAGTAATACGCCCGCTGTATGTTCCGCGTTTTGCATACAAACGGACGGTGCACTATCGTCGGCAATTTTTTTTGTTCGGACGACAAACGTATTACCTTTCACCTGCTGCAGCGGGATGTTGTGTTTTTGATGCTCGCCATCATTATTAAAAATTCAAACGTTTTTTTACACGCGTTTATAAACCTAAACGCGATATTATGTATTCGTGTATTTATAATAACGACGAGGACGACGGCGGGCGGTCGGGTAGGGTACATTTGTTTTTCTCTGTCTATTACATTATGCTATTATATCATTTTCCCGAACAAACGAACGGACAAAAATTCATGTTCCATATTTTTACAAAAGCTGAACGAATAGTTCGTACAAAAAAATAATAATAAAATAAATTATAATAATAAAATAAAAAAAATGTACTCTTGTTTCAACCCTTTTATGTTGTCTCTCTTATACCCCTCCGAGTTATCTGCCTCATCCTCGTCGCCTCTTCCGTCCCTTTTTTTACTTTATTTATATTGACACCGCGCGCTGTTACCGCCATCAAACTGCAGAGAGTTTTAATTTATTTATTTCCCGAGTTTACATTTAGAATTAGCATTATTTCTGTATTATGCGATAATAACGAGTGCAACTTTTATTTTGACAGCACGTTTCCGTAACAATGTCCTGTACAGTTGTGTACTCCTTTTGTAAAAAAAAAAAGAAAGAAAACATTACGAGTCAGAGATGACCCCTCGTTTATCCAGAACAAGTAATGTACCTATAAATCGGACCACAACAAATTAACGAAAACATTCTATAAATTATTGTTATAATTTTTATCGAAGTTAATATAATTTTAATCAAAGTTAATGCAATTTTTTTTTTTTTTTAAATGTTTTTTTTATCGTTTATCTCTATAAGGAAGTGAATAAAGTATATATAGTATATATATATAAGTAAATATAAGTAAATAAGTATAGTATTTTATAATGTTATAACTATATCTATATACAGTGTTTTTTTTTTTTACCTAGATATTTATGTTTGTATTTTTTATCTTATCTAGATCAGGGAGAATTACCTAAGTTATCCGAGATAAACAACGGAATCGTGTAGATAAATCTTTTCAAATCGTTATTTGTATATTTATTAGAAATAACAGATAAAACGTTCGATTTATACTTTTACGGCAATATGGCGGTTATTATAGTGAATTATTATTACGTTTCTTTAACCATACAACCCTTTTTGAAATCTAAATGCGTACCGAATTTTTTTCCTCGCAACCTTCATATTTTTATCACTCTTTTTGACGCTAGGTTTTGCGATGGATAGTGAGTGAAATTAGATATTTCTAAATTCTGTCTTTATACAACAGTGTGTCTATACATACATAAGTATAGAGGTACGTCAGTCGATTGCGGAAATATTGAAGAAATAGTTTAAGTTCCTTATTCCCCTTGCTCGCGTTGAGTTCTGAATAAGCAATCCCACCATAAACTGTACACAAATATTATACCTACATATAACAGAAATATTTAATGCTTTTACAAAAGGACGTTTTTATTTTTTATTTCCCCACTCCTCCCCGTTAGATGGTATTATATATAATAATATTTATAAATAATACTTTTGCGCGGCAAATCTTTACAAACCGTCTCTGATGCTTACTCTTGCAATAATCTTTTATGTACATAATGCACTCTCTCTCACTCTCTCTCTCTCTCTCCCTCTCTGTCAAGTCTGCAGTATAAACACATTGACACAATATCCGCGTATTTTCGCGAGCGCGCGTTTAATCGCTTTCCATACGGACAAGTTTATTGTTGTCGACCAGTAATCTCCTTAAAATAAATCTGTTTCATATATATATATTATACAGTAACGACACCTGACAATCGTTCACACTCGCACACACACTGCGACACTGGCAAAATATACTAGTATGTATAATAATAATATGATGCCGTAGTGCCGTTATTACAATATTTCGTATGTGTCGGGCTATACGTGCCAATAATATTAACCTTCATCATAACTCAAAATTTCGTTTTTTTTTTTTAACAATTTCGGTATTTTAGCGTAGTGTATTGTATACACGAAAATTATTAGGGTCGTGTTTACAATTGTTGTTGAGGCATTTTGTCGACTTGTGCTGTTTTTAAACGTATTGAAGTGATCTAAAACTCTTAAATATCATTTAGAATAAATTAAAACGGCGAATTAAAATTTTTTAAGTCGAGTTTTAAATATTACCGTATTATAATAAATATTAATAACTAATGTTTAAATTGTTACCTTTTGTTTAGAAGTTTGAATATTTACGAAAACTCGTATCTTGAAACAAATTAGTTATTGCGCCATGGGTTATCCGCTGTTTACACAACAGTAGACAACCCATTGACAACCTATACGGTGGAAAGTTAGGAAGATTTAGGATATATTGGGTAATTCTGTATGTATATGGAAAAAGACGATAAATATATCAAATTTAAAAAAAAAAAACCGATTCTCAGCAAATCTTAAGGTTAGATTGGTCGTGTTTTTTCCACTTGTTGCAAACAGCCAAGAAATTAACGAAAATATATAACCGATGCATCTTCGTTGGTTTATTGCTTTTGAAAAATTGACAGGAAATTTTCCAAATAAAATATCATTGAGCCAAAAATCCCATCAGTATTTCAAGATATGGTGTGAATAATTAGGATTATTTTCCCTAATAAAATAATTGTCTCCGTTAAAAAAACATATCTTATTAGTAAATCGGTAATAGATTCTTAGCTAGGCTGAGAACTTATAAACCACAACTACAAAATTCAGTTTTTTTTTTCTATGGAAAAATTACATTTGAGTTATACGATATTAATTGCTATAAATATAAAATACTGTAATAAATTTATTTAATAATACCGAACCTATTACAATTTCTCTATATTTGTAAAAATTGAAGTTATGATCGAGAACGATCTATAGGTAATATTAGGTATATAATTCATAACATGACGAAATTCGAATGGAATATAATTACGTGAACGTGATAAGTAAAAATATAAAATTAATTTATATAGAATGAGAATGCTCTTACGGTTATTCGCATATAATTGGTTAATTAATAATAATTTCGATACGGGTTGTGTAGTCGAAGTTTTTAAATTTATTTCTTTTCACGACCTGCAGTTATTTTAAATACGTTATAAACTTTTTTTTTTAAATTCAAATGAGTTAATCGCGGTAAGAGTTTCTCGTGGCATTTTATTTTATCTCGAATTTCGGAATTGAAATAACTAATATAAATATGGGATTGGTTAGTGATTTATTGTCACGGCGGCGCGGCGGTTGTGGTGAATTTTCGAAAAGCCATTTTTTTTTTTTTTTGAAAAGACCATGGCGGCCGATAAAGCACAAAGTTTTTCCCCTCCCGGCGGTAGAGTGTGACTGAAAGTTGCACGAATTGTATAGTAAGGGTCTCAGACAAAACCAGACTTTTTGGCCGCTTTGTACGGTTGCCGAACCGACGTCGCCATCGAATGGCTGATGATTTATTCAATATAAATGCGAAATGCTTTGAATCTTCGACAAAATAATAATAATGATAATTTGCTATCTGTTCGTATAGTACATATCTTCGGTCCTGGGTAAGAAGGGCTTGAGTAAATTTTTGGGATTTTTTCTGTAAAGAAAAATTGCAATCACGTCTTATGGAATTTCGTTCCCTTTTAAGTTTCCGGTCTAAACGGTCTCGGTGTATTGTTCTAACTCTTCTAACTCAATACGTCATATACGTATACTGACAATCGTAATATCTAAAAATGACTACGGTGTACTTTTCGTTTTTCGGCGAAAAAAAAGTCGTAATTTAATTGTGTTATATACTACACGGGCCATTTAAAACGTCGGCGTTTATGTTTCGGCCGTTGAGTAATTTAACCGTTTAGCAATCGCAATGCTCCGTTTAGTGTAATTTTCAGCGTTTATAATTCGGCCGTATTGAAAACTGTGTACAAAATCTACTTAAGCCCCCTTCGTTCCCGGCACCGAAGTTAAATAACGTTCGAGAAAAACAAGCGGCGTGAAATTCGTTACCTACTCGATAATCTAACGTATAGGAACGCCCGACGTGAAAATGTCGTCAAATTTGTATTTTATATTTCGGAGGCGATTAGGTTTCCGAAATGCGCGGCCGTTGCGGCGTGAGGTATTTCGTTTCATTGTGTTTTCCCCGCTGCAGGGAGTTGGCGCGGGACTACGTGTTTGAATTTTTTAATTTTATTAATGGACATAATATTTTCGTCCTCCGCGGAGCAGCCGAGAGAAAGTAACTCGAGTTGATTTGATTTGATTTTTTTATTTTTTTATTTTTTTTTTATCCTGCTTTTGGACCGAGGTTACAGAAATATTGCGCCGTTTTCGCAGTACGTCATTTTTTATACGCTATACCTATACTATTAATGTAACGTCATTCCTGCGAATAATTATTTCCCGAATTTTTATTTCATTTTGTAGTGTCGCAATTAAGTAGGTACGGTTACCGAAATAAATATAAAACTCCGGAGCCGTAGATGTATAATTGCTCGGTGTAACCATGTGTATATTATTAGTATTTTAATTATTTGGCAACCTTCGTGCGTTGTGTTTTTTATGACGCGTATTTTAATTTATAACACTAAAAAACAAAAAAAAAAAATGTGAACCCGTGTACTTAATTACTTGGATTCAACAAAAATTATTTATACATTATATAACTGCTATATTTATTAGCTATTAATATAAATATTATATAGATTGGTATAACTATGATTTCTATACAGCTCGATGACCAAAAAACATCTGAAATCGATTTTCACGATTATTGTTTGCGATACATTTTATTTTTTTTTCGTTCGATAATACGCTATGCACATACTATTAAATAGGAAAAAAAAAAAAATCCAAAAATCTCTACCCATTTTTGTTTTGGATTCCGAGTGTAAAACGAAGTATATAGTTTTATTAAGATGTTTTGTTTTACCTGCTGCAGCTCTATGCGTTATTTTATTATATTATTACATCTCGCGTACAATTATTCGAAACATTTCAGCCGCGTCCACTGCTACAGAATTTCCGAGTGACGGATCGTATTTTTTTGGCCAATCGGTCGCCTTGTTGAAATATTTTCTTCGATACGTTATAATTATTGTGTTCTGTAACAGTTCTACACGGTATCATTTTAAACTGAACGAATTTTATAACGGTATTACGTGAATTATATGGTCGGTGATACAAAATTACTATGTATAAATTAATACGAGAATTTCTACGAATGGAAAAGTATACAAGTTTTGTTCGTATTTTTATCACCCTCTGTTGTATTATTACAAAGTCTCTTTATAGCTAAATGTATAGTGTATAGTATATTATACGTAACACGAGGCGGGCGGGTGCTACCGTTATACAGTGATTTGAACAATTACGAAAGACTTTCTGGTTAATAGACTATCCGGTTTTATTTATTTTTGAATGTTGAAATTGATTACCGGTCGTTAATAAAAATCATTAATTTTTCCAATAATTTTTGTTAATTTCCGGGTGTTACCTTGGCAATCAAATACACTCTATTTTGTACTTTCAAAATATTTCTTCTGCTTGTATGAAATATAATTTATAACGGTTCTACAAATCCCGCATATCGTTAGCATCGTGTAAAATCATAACCAGAAAAAGTCCGGGCTGCTTTTCAGAGTTAAATCTATTTAATATTTGAAAACGACAAAAACACAAAATTACCTATAGGGAAAATTATACAAAACTTTATATTTTTAGTATATCTAACTGGGTAACTCGCTTGTTAATGTTATAATACGTACGTAAATTAAAATTGTTCGCGTACAAATAAATCGAATAAACTCATAAAATTAAAAAAAAAAAACAATCTGTACATACAAATATAAAATTTTATAATATCAGATTTTCGGAAGGCGTTTTTCAGATGAAAAAATCGACGTAACCATCGTCTAGAGTATCATTTTCAACATAAAACTCAACGGGTTTTCGGGTTTTCTTTTGGGGTTTTATTGAACGAATACCGAACGCCGAGGGTTTTTCATTAAAACCCGGGTTTTCGCCGACCCCGGTCTCGTACACCTTTACTATACACTCGAATCTTTTCGAACAACCTAACGCGATCGCGTGTCTTCCGGGGTCTCTTCCTCTGGCCCGTTTCGCCGATAATTCTTTTCGCTGTTACGCGTTCGTTCAAACACCGCCGATGCGCTTTTAATCTCAATAAAATGTTATAGATCGAATATATTAATAATATTTGTTTTCGACGTTCCGCGGTATTACAACGTGTATGATGTACGTTATGACGAACAAAAACCATCGCGTGTGGAGGCGGCGCGTAATGCATTTTACGCGTATGTATAGAAGAAAAAAAAATCCGTTTTTTTTTTTTTTTTACACAGACGGTAATGTATTTCACGGGGAATTTTGTTTTCTGTCGGGCGCGTATTCCGTTCGCTTGACTTTTGGTTTTACACATATTACACACGCGCGTGCGGCGGTAGAAAATAGAATGATAATAATAAGAAAATGAATATTGATATTATTTCGCGCGCCGCCGCCGTCGTCGTACCGTGACGTACGGCGCGCGAAAAATAATCTGCGCGGCGGATGATACACCGGGCGTGTACACAGACATTTCGTCGGAACGTTTTATCGTTGTTGTTATTATTTACGGTTACGTCGTCGTATGTACGCGTTATACGCGTATTTTTTTTTTTTTTCCGTATTTTCCTTCCGCGTGCCTCCGTCCCGTGTAAAAATCTCTGTGCACACGCGTATGCGAACCGATGGATGCCGATGCCGCCCCGTTCCACCGTATCGCAAACACTCTGAAGCTTACCGAGAGGATTGTATTGCGAATTAAATTTCGCCGCCGTAACGCGGCGTCGGCGGTGGCAACGACAACAACGGCGGCGGCAGCGGCGGCGCAGTAGTGGCGGCGGCGGTCCTCTAATCCCAATTAAATTGCGTCCGGAATGCCGCGCGGCAGCGCGTGCTGCTTCCCGGGGGAAAAAAGTATGGCGCGATCCGGCGGACTGAGTGAGCAGCGGAAAGGGAAAAAATAACTTCCACCGCCGCCGCCGCCGCTGCACACAAGTTCGAAAATCTCCCGTCCTCTTTCGTTCGAGAATCGGTATAAAACCATATAGCCGTCGTGCACACTCGCGTGCGCTTCAAATGTATACATGTATAATGTATGCCCGTCCGCGTATTTACAGACCTCAACCGAGGAGCCGTAACCAGAACCGCATAGGCGGCCGGTACTAGTGTTTTATTACGAAACGTAACCTGTACGATTTCGGCTGGTCGGCCGACGTTGTTCGGCCCGCGGCGAGCCCGGACGTAACGGCGCAGTGGGAAATCGGAAAGACTCCGGACGAGCGCTACGCGTGCGTCCTCCCCTCCCTTCCCCCCGATACCCGGCGCAGTGCAGCCTGTGGCCTGTGAAAAACCGAGACGCGGAACTTTATCGTGTCGAGGTCTCCGGGCCGTTTCGTTTCGGGGCAAAGTCCGGTCGCCAAAACCGAATGGATACTTCGTTCCAGAAACAGAAACCCGGGCCGGCCGCGGTTTTGGACGCGAAACGGGCCGGTTTTCCGGGCGTCTCGACACGCATTCGGCCCCGACCGTTACATTTTTAGGCGACACCGAAGACGCGTGTCCGCGTGCGTTCACCCGCCGCACGGGCCGAACCCGGACGGGGTCCGTAAATACGCTACCCGTCCGCCGTATCCTCTAACCGTGTTCCGTACCACGCGCGTCCCTCCGGAAACGCAATACACTTGCGTGTCTGAGACGGACCGGCAGCCGCGCAGGAGGAGCGACGCGACGCGTCGAGTTATTGTTTTTTTTTTTTTTTTTTTCTCGTAAACTACACTATGTACATACATTTTACCGATGCGTTATAATTATTTATATTCAATTCGTTTCGGTGACTCGCGCGCGGCACACACGTGTCGGCCACCGGGACGGGACCGGGCCCCCGGTCGCGGAGACGCCGAGACGACGACGGGGCGACGCGCAGGGACGAAAATAAAAACCCGCGGCGTTAATTAAGTGAAAAATTTATGTCAAAACAAACGTCGTCTACTATTATCATTATTATTATTATTATTATTATTATTATTATTATTATTATTATTGAACGACGTCGACGACGAGGACGACGCCGCCGCTGTTATATTTCACTATTTAATTAACTAGAGGGCGAGAATGAGGACGCGTTTGTTGACGACAGCGAAACTCGTCGGTGTCTCGTGTGCATGTATATACAGTCAGTTGTGTGTTGGCATTTCTTTCGTTTTTTTGTTTTTGTTTTTTTTTTTTTTTTCCTCGAAATTACACGAAAGCCAATAATGGAGACGTCTGACGCTCCGCTCTCACTCCCTCTTTCTCCCGTCCTCCATCACTCTCTCCGTCTCTCTTCCCGGGCAACCTTGTTTCCACGCGCCGTTTACGATTGTCATTATACATTTGTTTTCGTTGTTTTTTTTTTTCGCCTCTTGTCAAATGATCTTGTCGGTTATTCTCGTCCCAGTGCAATTAATTAATCCCGAATCCACTGTATATTATATATCCGTGTATACATACGCAATTATACGAGACACACGTCTTTGAAACGGTTTTAGCTGTTAAGGGTCATGATATATATATATATATACGTTAAGTAAGTTGAATATTCCGGCCGGATGGACTTGGATTGCAATCGGGCCGTACATAAAATACACATTTCGAGCAAATATTTAACATTGTGACTCGGGCGGTGTGCGCACGCCCGATAGAACTCCCAATTTCTTAAACAGAAACGTCTTTTCTTTTTTCCTTTTTTACGCCGGTAGATTCGAATAATAATATTTTTCGAAACAACTTTCACTCGTATAATATATGAAAATGTTTGAGATACAATCATCTAAAATTGTTTTTTTTTTTAAAAAAATATCATGCACGTACGTTGCAGTTTTATGGTTATCTGTTCTTATAATCTTAACAAAATTAGTTTGCTGCTATATAAAGTAGCAATCAAATTCCATAACTTTTAAAGTCACGCCTCACAAAAAAAATCATATTTTTATTATAAACTTTAGATGACTGTATTTCAGGCGTTCTTAGGATTTGAAACAAAAAGTGTGAACAATTGTCGTTTTAATTAGATTTAAATCATGGTTTTCTTGATAAACTATGAATCTGTATTTTATTTTCATGACTTCTTTCAGTTCGTAAAATTGTGTTGTTTTGTTTTTTTCTATAATTATGAACCATAATAATATAATCAAATAAATATTTGGTACAATGACCTTATTACTTATTGTGTATATATTATTTTTAATAAACTATCGATAGTGAAAAACCTATATTGTACATTAAATGTTCGCGTTATAATCAAATATTATTATTGAACTTGATTTTGTGAGGTAATATATATAAAAAAAAAATTAAAAATAAATCTAATGCAATTAAGTACATAGTTTATAGTTGTTAAGTAACTATAGGTATATTATACATAAGGTACTTACCATGTTTCAAACTTAAACTAGGATTTATTTATAATCTCATCCGTTCGACAAAATTTGCTCGTTATTATTATATGCATACCCATACGTCGAATTCTTCGGATTTTTGTAATATTTTTCTATTCAGAGATATTTCAATGTTAATACAGATTTTCGTTATACAAGTAAGTTAGGTACTGCATGTATAGGTAATAGTAAATTACATTTTGACGTATACTCCTATACAATTTATTCGGACGCATTAAACTTAGACGAAATTCTATGTAATATAAATCAGATTAAGTTGAAAAAAGAAAATATATATAATGGTAATGTATAGGTAATGTATATAATATATGTATATATTTTTCAAAACTTCGGTTTAAAGTTTTAAATAAGCAATCGACTTTTCTATAAATCTTGAAATGTACCTGACTATAAGCGATCTAAGTTTTTGAGAAACCGATATGAAAAAAAAATATTCCTAATATTATTCGTTCTGTAAGCAAAACAGAATCAAAATTTCTTTTTCTTTAATGCAATCCATACGCGTCAATCGTAACATTCATACATTTAAACAGTAATTTTAGCTCGCCATTCCTGCCAATTATTGATTAAAAAAAAAAAAAAATAACAATAATAATAATTTTGGCTATTTTCTGTTTTAATAAACCATAATGTCGTTTATCGTGAGTGTATTTTATTAGAAACGTGTATTATCCCCGTATCAGAAAGAAATTTTTTAATATACAATTAAATGCTTGACTATCAGTTCTATTGACGTTTATTTGTAAGACAATCGTAATTGAGAATTCCGAATTGTACTTAGGGAGGGGCGGGGAGGAGAAGATTAGTAGTAGTTTTTATTTTATAACCATTGCAAGTTTAAATTTATATGGAAATCGTCTAAAATCACAGTATTTCAAAACATTTGCATTTGTATACTACACGCTCAGAATCGTATTTCGTTATAAATGATTATAAATCAATCACCCCGAATGCGTTATTCCGTACATTCCCGTCGCTAAGGCCGCCGCCTAAAACGGCGGCACACCCGTCAGCATTTTTTTCGTTCATTTCATTAGCATTTATGTAAGTAATTCCTATACATATACATATATATATATATATATGTAATATTTTTAAGTTTTTTAATTTCAACCAAAACTATAATAATATTTCCTTATTGTTACAAAACAAAGCATCGCTGCTCGCACGTTTACTATATATATATAATATAATATAATAATGATATTATAAAGTTTCTTCTTAGCGTTCGATATTATATTATTATAATTACAATCTTATTGTTGTACATTATTATGTTCGCTCGTCGTGCCCTTTCCCCGTTTTCGGAACGCAATATTATTATTATTATATGTATATATTACTTATTTACAAGAACGGACAGAGCCGCGGTACGCCGCCGTTCCGCGCGGTGCGGACGACGAGGGTCAGACAGTGTTATTGTAACGCCGCGGAAACGGCGAAGAGCGGAGGTTAAATTCGCGATAAATCATAATATAATAAACGCGATATTATTGGTCAACGCGAGAAATTCACCGGTGGGGGGGCGGGGGGAGGGGGCAAGGGGGGTTGTTTCCGATACCGCCGCCTAGCGACCGTCGGCGTCCCAGCGTGGCGGGACGGGCGGTCGGGCAGATGTGTGGGCATCGGCGGGATCGGCGGCACGGTCTCGAACCCGTCACTTTGCATAACGCGCGCAATGAAAAGCGACCGCCGCGCCTCTCCTCCTCCCCCCGCCACCTCGCCCGTCCGACCGGTGCGCGCGCGCGCGTGTTTGTGTGTGTGTGTAGCGGTGCGGTGTACCGCGCGCGAGGCGCGGGGCGAATCTCGGGGCCGCGGGAACACGTGTTACCCACTTGGCCGGTTTGTGATTAATGAATTATTATTATTATTATTATTATTATATATATAGCCGTGAAAGGGTAAAACGCGGGCCGCGCGACAGGAGTTCGGATATCTAACGTAATTAGAGCCGCGGATGCCGAGGAAGCGACGCGGCCTCGAGGGAAATACGTACGAAAGACCGACCGGACGGCGGGAAGAAGCGGTTTGCGTGTGTATCGATCTCCGGCCGTCGTCGTCTTCCGCGTCGCGATATACGTATATATGTATGTAATTTGCGGACCGAGTTTTGCGCGGGAAAGGAGAGGTCGTGCGCGGGCGAGAAGAAAAAAAAAACAAAACAACAAATGCATTGGAATTAGAAAACGGTCCTTTTCGGTGATGATTTCGGTTCGGCTTCGGAACGACGGCACATATACCGGGGACTCTGTCATTAGGCGTTCGGCACGCGAGACATTTGCATGTTGCGTGTGCGTACGGGGGGGAGGGCGAACCCGGTCGAGTCGGCGATTCTTACGGGCTTAGCGTATATTTTGCTAGGTGTTGTACGTTTTCATGATAAATACACACGCAGTGTTGTGCACACGCAATACGCGCGGATATCATTCACGCGCTGCGGGTACGTCGAGAAACTTCATTTTTTTTTTTTTTATTTTCTCTCCGATTTATGCGAAATCGGAGAGTCCGCGTCAGTTTTCCGCGGTTTAAACGTCGAAATTGGAAATTTCTCCCTCTCCCCCTCCCCCCGAAAAAAAAAGAGCTGTTATAGCGTAATGAGGACGGGTGCGGCCGCTGTTTTTAGGCTATTCAATGTACACGAATATCTGTAAGCAACGATTAACCATTAAGCCGACGAAAAAACGATTCCGAACGGAGTTCAGTCAGTGTGTTGTTTTGTCAATAATGTATATTACGTTGTATTACGCACGATATCTTAATCGCAACACGATAATAACATTACCGTGGTAAAATAAGAACATGCATGTTTTCTTTAATAATGTTTGTTTAATATTGCACCTATTTTCCCGTTATTTCTGCCTTTTTCCCGGTTTTTAACATTTACGGGGAACATATTGGAAATCATTTTTGTACTTTTGAAATGTATCGATAATGATTTTTATATCGTTGAAATGTATTGCTCGTACTATTGGTTATCAAACGTCCAGCTATTTTTATAATATTACCATGCCGTTAACAGCGAATAGGTTTGCTGGTATTAAATTATCAGCGCCATAAAAAATCTCAATTTTTTTTTTTTTTATTTCTACAGATATAATTTATTAGGTACGGTTTATTCACGCAATAAATTGCGATTTTCATTATGTTTTAAAAATAATGAAAATAAATTATTGTAGTTGAATGTATAGTTACCACATATCACATTATGCTTACCATTACGAAATATTAGGCAACTTTTCCGTTTCTTTGGAAATCGAAACCGTATTTTATATTATGGCATGTAAATTGGAATACGCAAATAAAAATTAAAACGCAACACGATTCTTTATCTCCCATCCGAACCCGTGCACCTACTATCTGTAATAGGCTATTATAGCTATCATGGAAATCGTGGTGTGAACCAAATTGACTTTTTCTACATTTCACTGCAAATTCTGTACCTACCTATTTAATCTAGTTTTAATTCGTGACTTACAACAAAGAAATTACTTCCGACAGGTTGAACTCGCATATATATTTATTATGTGTATATATCTTCTCGGTGCGTTAGAATAATGTTTTACTAGATCTCTTCTTGATTTTTATACTTCCTCGGTGAAATAAAACAAAATTTTCTTACAAAATACTAATGAAGAATGACATTAAGCCCTTGAGTTGAAGAGGGTACTCGGTCCCTGGCCGCTCCAAGGTCTTCGGTTTTTGTCAAAACTTGTTGTTTATCTATACACGTTCAATAATTAGCTTAGAATTTTTATATTTTAAAACTTAAAAATATTTGTTCGTTATCCGACGATGTTTTATAATATATCGAATCGACTACCTACTATAGTGAACTTTTATAAAAATAAATGTATTTATTCATAAAATACTTATGGCTTTTGAATTTAGATCTATTATCTGTACGTTGTATATTGTATTTCTTTTGTTAAAACATATTGTTCTATTAGACGATCGTCTTTAGCACATTTTGTTTTATTTTTATTTTTTTTTTATGGCCTCATCGGAAAGTTAAGCCCCGGCGTGGGGCGTTTAAATATTTTAATCCCGTCTTGGATATCATACTCGCATGCGTCGTCTCCGTTTTACCAAGGCACGACACAGTAAAATTCGTTAGTTGGAATATTAACTGTACCCTAGCTATTTCCTAAATAATTGTTATAAAAAAAAAAAAAAAACAAACAAAAAAAATATGTGTTGCCCTTTTATTTTTTTAAATAGCTGTAACTTTTTGTATGAAATTTGTTTAGAAGAACACTTCTTGCAGATTTCGAAAATACCAATTATCTTCTTTAACTTTTTTTAAATGTAGTTTTTTGTATTAAAAGTCTAATTTCAACTCAAATTAATTTTACAATAGTAACGTTATTTTACTATGTTGCCCGTAGATTGAGGCAGTAAATGCGGGTATAAGGTCAAAAAAAAATAACCCTCACATAATACAACAGTTATATGAAAAGAAAAATTCTAAAAACATTTGTTATAAATAATTAGAATCATGAAAACATTGCGTGAATATTTTGACGAAAATTGACATCACTTATTATTTGCGTATACTCTCGAATTTACTTTTTAGACTTCTACGCATTTTGGGCACCTATTATTTTTCAAACTGAGGTATTGTACATACCTGCACAGTGCTCACGTCCTGACCACCTCTCTCTCCCCCCCCGAAACTAGTTACACAACGATATTGTCTGTAAAATCACGATTACTATTCCCATCCGTTTGGGTGTCGAACTCAACGGGAGACCGTTTGTTTCGTTTCGTTGCGATTGTATACCAAGTTAACATGTTTTATATATATATATAAATACATACGTATATATAACCATGTTATATATCACGGCAGAATCGATAGTTATTTCGATTGTTAGCGCAGTCCGTTGCTTTCGCTGTTGCATTTAATTTAATTGTAATCATAAATTTAAATGAGTTTTTATTAGTGTTTTGTTTGGATTTTTTTTTTTTTTTTTACTAGCCCAGCAGTTTCAAATAAATAAAGTTTTTTACTCCGCGTACGACCCTTTCAATTTAACTCGAATAGCATAAATGTTTCATGTTTGTGTTTATATTATATATATATATATACACGCATTCAGAGCACATGACACATCTCAACGAAGTCCGGTCCGGACATTTCAATTTGATAGTAAAGTCTATAAAGTTTCGTCGTTCTCGACCTATTAAATGCGGCGCACTAACCGCCGCCGCAGTTCGCAGCATTGTCGGTTAATTATAATAAACGTTTAATTGAATTAACTACTCGGATTTAACGATTCTTTATTACAGTACACGTATTGACAATAATAATAATAAAAAAGGCTGATAGCGCTGTTGGGCGTGCCGCTATGTTAAGAGGGAAGTTGGAAATGAGGATGTATATATTTAAAGAGAGAGGGAGAGTATTTTAATTTATATCGCTGTACGCAACGATAAATCGCCGGTAACGAAAAAAGATTCGGAGCAAGGCTTTATTAGTTGTATTTTTCCCCCTGTTGCCGAGTTAACTCATCGTGTATTAAAAAATATTACGCAGAACAAATTTCCAGTTTCCCCAGTTTATTAAGAAAACTCCAAGGAAAATTCTAAAAATGACCTCCCCAATGCGCCAAATTGAAAGTCGCTCAAAAGAAAGTCTGTATAAAGTTTTTAATTGAACCGTCGTATTCGGTAGAAAAATTCGTTTACAATGAGCAAATATCACAGTAAAACCAATGATACGTTTCTTGGTTCGCTCAGAATCAAACGAGCGAATTAACTAGGCGTAATACAGCGTGCATATGGGTACGAAAATCTCCGGGAAAAAGAAAATTTATATTGAGAAACCGTTCAAAAGGAGGTGCTGACGGACGATGCGCGTAAATAAATCAACGGCTGTACGATCATTTTCGTTCTATAGAAATTTAATAATCTGTCGGCGATATATTTTTTATTATTTTTTTTTTTTTCGGCGGGCGTTGATTGCCGCGGCGTAATAATATACGTATAATACGACGCGTGCAGTTCCGTACTATTAATTTTAATTAACTCGCATCCTCGCGTTCCTCGTTATTTTGTTATTTTCCGAGGGGTTTTTTTTTATTATTATTATTTATTTTGTAAATTATTTTTACGATTCCGTAAACCGTATACGGAGGAAGTCGTAAAAAAACGGCGTTTCGTGCACACGTAATAACACAGCTCCGATATAAATCGGCATCGCGATATAACTTCGATGCGCGGTCTCGCCGGCGTACAGCGCGCGCGACAATCTCCCCGGACCTTGCGACAACAACAACAACAACAATAACGGGGCGGGTAAGGTCACGGCGGAACGGATGAAAAGGTGGATGGGGGAGGGTAGGGGTCGTCGAGTAACTATACTACTGCATAACGATACTAAGCACCGGAGTGTACATACCTCTCTCTCTCTATCTCTATGTATATATATATATATGTATGTACGTATATATAGAGCCGGTTTTCAATTAGCATTGTTTTTGAAAAGCTTTGTGCATTATACACACAACGGCGCTCGCGGTATATTATATATACGTGTATATCCCACGGTACGCGTTCGCGCGGCGACGGGGAATTCATAACCGGGGCCTACCCGAGTGCCGCCGACTGCACGTTATTATTATACCGTAGTTATAGGTTAGGTTCACCTATAATACAACAATAATGACAATAATAATATTATATTAAATTAAATTATATTATATTATATAAACGAACGTTTTTGCCCCCATTGTTTGTTTGTCGTCGGCGCCGCGTGTGCGAGACGCCGGCGGTGTAGTACGGCGCGGCGGCGACGGTAAACGGGGTAGTAGCGGGGAGCGGGGTCGCCGCGATCCCTTTTCGGAAATCGGCGAGCAAATATTTGCGCCCGTGGGAAACGGGACAGATGACGGCGACGGTGACGGTATGTTCTGCGGGGGGAGTAGGGGACCGCCGCCGCCGCCGCCGCCGCGTGGTAACCGTGGACGGACGGACGGACACCGACGACGCGATTTATAATGTACATAATAATATTATAGCCGGTGTGTGTGTACACGTACGGCGCGGCGCAGCAGCGTCGGCGTAGTCAACGCACAGACCGCGAACCGCTCGAGACGCGGTTGCCGTCCCATCCGGCGTTCCGCGTTTCGCGCGGCGACGTAGATGGCGACGCAGTGCCGTCCGTATGTGTTACGGTAAAATCGCCGTCCAGTGTTTTTACAACACGCGCTGGTGGTACTACACGTCGCACCGTAATCGGCGCGGTCCGGACGGCCGGCGAGCGTTGAGAAACCGCACGGCTGCGCGCGATCGGCTCTTGTCATGGCGAAAACGGTTTATCGCCGTGTCCGACTAACGCGGGAGGGAGAGAAAATATCGCACGACACAAATGCCTGTACGTCGTATCGTATCGGTGGCGGCGGACTGCGGCGTGTGTAGCGTATCTATCGGCGCGCAGAGGCGCCGTCACGCATACGCGCGCGCGCGGCAACGCGAAGCAACCGAGAAACGGCGAGATGTTTCGGCGTGACCGTTCGCGGAGGAGTTCCACACGTTTCGGCCGCCGCCATGCGGTAGTTGCGCCCGATTTCTGCCGTCGCAGATTATTGTAGTGCAATCGTAGCGCGATAATTTCATCGGCGTGTTTTCCACCCCGCGCATGGCCGTACCGTAATTTGACGTTTCGCTTACTCCGCCGTTGTGCGTTGTAGCCGCGGTCACCCTCTGCTGCAGTGTCTCTAGACGGTTGTTTACGTCGTTCGCGCCGCGGGCGCGTCGTTTCACCGCGGCCGTGACGCGGGGTTTTCACTTGCGCGAAAAGTGTCCGTTATGATCAAATCCAACGCGGTCGTAGTGTAAACGAAATTATTACGCGTTATGACGCGAGGCGACGGCGCGGTCGGGTCGACTGCGGGATTTTTTTCAAAATGATTCGCGATAAGAGCCCGAGCGTGTCGGTTCAGATTTTCAGGTTTAATTCACATTCTGCGAGTTCGGTAACGGACAACGGTGGCGTAGTTTAAAACATCGGTCGAATCGCGATTTCCGATGATTTTTCGTAAATAACCGGTTGTTTTTCTAGACTTGTGTACTCTGCCTGTAGTTTGTACACAATTTTTTTTTTTTTTTTTTATAATTAGAATTATTTCCGGAAAAAAAAAATTAATCGAATATAGTTTTTTACTTGTTTTATTTATCAGTGGGATTTTAATGAATATGACAAAATGCCCATATAATACCCCGTGTGCTGGCTCGATTTAATATGTACGTAATTTCATTTAAATATTTATAATCGTTGACATCATTAATACGGGTCAAGTCGCGCAAACGTCAGTTATTGCTCGTATTCTCGTCTTCCACGTCAATCTTATTCATCACCAATTATTTCGGTTTTGCTTCACGTGCCATCGTATCGTGTAACAGAATCTACCCGCGTATTCTTTAGTTCCACCTCGTTTCCGGTTTTCATCTAAACTTTGTTCAGATATGGTTTACTTTTATTCGCTATCTTTTATACTCCCTATGCAATATCCCTCAATATTATCCAATCCACATCATCACTGGGCATTCAACAGTTTTTTTTTTTTTTAACGAAATTTCTCTTTTATGCTTTATCGCACCGAATTATCGCTTTTCTCTACATAATAGAGCCTAATAATTCTATCGTACTGTTAAAGCCACTACGACTCTTTCATTTCGCTTGTACCGCCAAACTTGAACTTAACGACTGTGCTTGTAATTAGGCCACATCCGGCGATGGTGATGGCGGCGCGGTGAAACTCGTTGTGTTTTCCGTGCTCTTTCGATTTATACGTCTACGGTAATGATGCGAATACACCGGAAAATGATGACACGTGCACCGTGTGCAGGTATCGACTCGGACAATAATAATATACGCTATATACGCTGTCCTCATCACGGTTCGCCCTGCAACGCATAATAATAATAATAATAATATATTATAGCCTATCGATCCGTCGTGTGTAACAGTACACGCGTATAGGTATTATAATATATTCGACGGATTTTTATAAAAAACAAAAAAAAAAAATAATAACGAAAAAAAAAAAACCATAAAATAAAATACCCGCCAGGACATTCATCACCTGCTTGGTTTTCGAGGTAGCGGTAGCATGCGTGTGTGTGTGTGTGTGTGTGTGTACGGTGATATTATTATAACATGTTTGTTGCTCGTTTCGTATTATTAAGCCCGCGTATAAAAAAATACACGGACGAGTGTGTGTGTAGGAGGCGCGCCCGCGGGAAAACGATCGTATAAATAAATATACAGGGTGTGGTAAAAGTTCGTAAACACTCAATGGTGTGCACCGTGAACGATACTCGAGTCGATCCGCTTGTCCGCGTGTCGCATGTCTCGCCTTACGCTCGACAAAAGTGTATCAACAACGTTGTTAGAAAGAGAAAACCCGTGAAATCCACGGACAAACCATTCGGGTCCTAATAAACCGTACGGTGGAGTTTTCCGTAATAATGTTGTTGAATTTCTCACTGTCTCTGTCCGCTGTCAGTCCGTTTCATAATAGGTTGGAACAAGTGCGACGCGGTCAACGAACTCGTGTCACACCCTATACGTATACGTATATGGCGTGAGAAAGACGCAACGATATAGCCGCGCGGTTTCGGACGGATGCAGCGGTGTGTTTGTGCGTTTGTGTGTGTGTGTGTGTGTGGGAGCGGTGGATGATAGGGGGAGAGAGAGAGAGTTAAGTTTCGTCTGGTCGTATTATTTATAACTCGGCAATATCGATCTCCGTCACTCGCGTCTTGACATCAACACAGCCTAGCACCGTCAGCCCTGCCCGCGGGGTTGGTCGGCGGTACGCGCAGAAATTAATATCGGCGGCGGCGTCTCCCTTTTCTCGGCCCGTCTTCGTATACATATATATATATATATATATTTATGTATACGCGACGCGTAAAAGTGTCTTTCGCCCAAACGCCGTCGCCTCCGCGGTCCATCACCCCGACGACCTTTACAGCGCGTACGGAGGAATCTCCGTTCGCCCCGTCTAGAGCGCCTAGACGTTTGCGGGCAACGGCCGATAGTACAATATTATGCGCGCGTTCGTATGCAGTGTACGCAAATAAAAGCTCTCTCACACACACACACACACGCACTCACACACACACGTGTGTGTGTACACTGCACAAAGTCGGACCTGAAAAGCTTAAAGTTTAATAGGAATGCGCTTTCGGTAGTGAGAGAAAGGGGGGGCCGGTATTAAAACTCCGCGCGCATACGCATATAATACGTCGACGTGTGTACGTCTCCCTCCCCCCCCACCCCCGCCCCTTCTACCGGTTCCTAGTACGCGATGTTTATTAACGGGGCAGCGTATTCTCTAGTATACACATTAGTCGTGCAGGCGTAAACAAATATTGTATAGTACCGGCGGCGGCGGCGATTGAGTCAGAACGCTGGGGATATTATTTCCCCCCCCGCTCATCATTCCCGCGCGTTGCACAATGCGCACGGGTACAGCGTATGATATTCCTCGAGCTCGCGCTTTCGGTTTCACCCGCGCGGCGCGTGAGTTTTTAATCCCCGGGATTACGCTACGGGACGAGCGTATATTACGCGGACGGGGTATGATGTGTGGGCGCGGGAGAGAGCGGGAGAGATATGGGAAGGAACGTCGTCGAAAACGATTATCATCCCGCGCAGACAGCACCGCGAACGTGTTTGCGCAGGGCTTAAAACACAAAACGTTCGTCCGTAAACCATTAATGGTCTCGGTGAATACCGCGGCTCGCGCGAATTATCCGCGGATAACGCGCGCGCGTTCGTAATGTCATTCGCCGTTCGCCGGACGTGGACGACGGACGCGCGCGCGGCGGGTTTTTTAATATCCCGCGATTCGTTCTCAACGTCCGCCGTTCTCGTGCAAAATAATAATTTATAGCGTCCGCGTATAGTTTCTACGCCGTCGTCGCGCGCGAACCAAGTAATTTTTTTCCACGCAATTTTACGAGTATAATGTCTCAAGTGGTGTACAGTAAGAGTAAACTTGATTTCGTATTGAAAGCTCCGGAAAACTTTGGTATTTCCGTCGATACATAACGTTGTTATAAAACTGATTTCATATTTTTTTTTTTTGCCATTTTCCTATGAAAAACTACACTAGTCAGTTGTATGCAAATATACCGGTAGAAAAAAATGTGATTTTCGTGACGATATGTCGGGGTGAGTTCACGACAGCGTTAGGTTAGTCATTTGGCGTAACGTTATTTGGGATCAAAATTGTTACGAACAAAATAAAACAAAACACCCGAGAATTTCGATGGAAGTAAAAATATCCGGGAAAAATAAAAATCCAAAAAAGTCGTAGAAATGCGCATTTTTGTCGGGTCGAGACGCTATTTTTCCGGCATTTCGATTTTTGCATTAAATGCATTTTCTCATTTGAATTCTAAATAAAATTAACGAAATAATATGACGGTAATGCGGAGGGGTGAGATTATAAGAATATTTGCATGCTTTACACGCGAAATAATGAAGAATATGGGGTGTATAAAATGATATTATGTTGAACTCTTCGGTAAAAAAAAAAAAAAAAAAAAACTGTATTATTACGGTTTTGTGATTCGGTAAAAACATAATCGTATCATTTCTAAACATTTTTTTTTTCTTGTTCTATAGGTCAATGCGAATTTCCCGTCTCGTGGTCCGGTCGATGGTTTCAGTCCGGCGTAAACCATTACATCAACATCAATTCCACCAGCATCACGACCAAAGGAGTGTGCGTTAAAAACATCAGCGACAAGTTTCTAATCGAAGACAGGTATTACTATATTACAATATATTACATTGCCGTTTATTGTCAAATTTTCTCGAAATAGTAGAAATCATTGCACCGCGGTTCGTGTGTATTATACGATATTTCTCATTTTCTCGCCACTTTTGACGGCTTTTGGTGGTTCCTCGTGGACCGAATGTCGTTATGGGAGCATGTTACGGCACCCAGCGGGGTGGTTTTTCGGCGTTGTACACTCTACAGACTCCCCAAACGAAATCGGAGGAACGGAATTTCGTATATGCGCGGTGTGCGTCAAGTATGCGACTCGGTTAGATTAGATTAGATTTCTCCCCGATCTTTTTCATTCGGAAATTTCACGTTTACATAGGAAATCCGAGGGTTTTACATTTTCCGCGTACAGACGGAAATTCAATAAAACTCCGCGGTTACCGTAACTTTTTTAGATCAATTCTAAAAACGATGAGGGAAAATTCGAATCTAGCGCCGCCGGAGCTTTGGTGCTCGTTATTATTACACCTATTATTACGCGGCGCCGTATATAAAATATAGTATTGCGATTGGCACCTGTATAAGGTTATTGTTGTTTTATGGTGTATACATTATTAACACAAAAAAAAAAAAAAAAAAAAAAATAACACGTGAACAAAGCGTGTTTTTTTTCTTTGCCACACAGGCCGACGTTGTCGCGGTGAACTGCCGGTCGACGACGACGTAAACGATTCGGAAAGATAGGGATTTATCGATCGTGTGCGGTTTGTCATTCTGTCCATTACACACACACACACACACACACATACACGTACATATAATATAGATGTTATCGGCGAAACTGTCATCATACGACAACACGTATATATATATTTATATATTTGTTCGGCTTTAATGTGTACGAACGAACACACGTATATATATATATATATATACATATATAATAATTGAACCGCGAAAACCCATAAAAAAGAATATAAAAAAAAAAAAAAAACAACTTTTTATAATTTCGCAGTACGAGGTATATCGTACGGAAGGCCGTGTAGTTGTTACGGATTAATTATTATAAACTACGGACGACGGAAAAAAAAAAAAAGTGCTATACTCTATGGGGTGATCAATCTACCATAAGATACTCATTATCTCGGAAAGTATTAACTTTTCCGGAATTTATTTTCTAGAACATTTAAGAAACCAGCTGCTCTACGTTTATGTTATTTTTTGTCACCTTTATTTTTAGTGGTAAAACAACTGCCTACTTTTGATTTTCAAATGGTAACATATACTAAACATTTCAAAAATCGGTGGAATTTATTCTTTAAAATAAATTGTAGTGTTGACATTTTTGGTTTTCGTCAATCCATTGACGAGATATTCCACTTTTAAATTTGGGTTGGAGGAGAGTAGCGGAAACCCATAGCGATTTATTATGGTGTCGACGTCAATATTATACGTACAAGTGTCCTACGATGATCTACCACATGAAATAACTTTTGTCCTTTTCAATATTTTTAATATTTATGTATAATTTTTAAATAATTAATATTTGTCTGTTCTGCAGTTAATATACATTTTTTTTTTTTTTTTTTAATAAATTTACTGTAGCGCGGAGACATACTAATTATTTAAAAAAAAATACATAATATTAAAACTATTGAATAGAACTAGTTATTTCAAGCGGCAGATCATCGTGGGACACTCTGTATAAATATAAACACGCACTATATTATACGGACTGCGAACCCTATGTACGTATTACAATTATACGTATACATCCACACGCTTTTGAGTTTCGTTGATGAAAAAATACGGTCCGACGATGTCGAATAAATGCGGTTTCGCGTATTCGCGTCGGGTAAATATTCCTACTGCAGCTCTCCGTATAGCCTTTTCATCGATACAGCATCTGGTACGCGCATCTCGGACCGTATTTTAATGTACAGCCGATCGAAATTTCGCTACTTTACAATAATAACGAAAAATATTGTATATATTTTTTTTTTTTTCATTATTATTATACCTGTGTAATATTATATACGATATTCGGAGCTTTATTCGACTATTAATCATCGTATCGTCCGCGCGTGGTTTTCGTATATTATATTCAGCCGTACGGGTACAAATATATAAATATAAATATGGAAAAAAAAAAAACCCGAAATACTGACTCGCACAATCGGAATAAATTACCGACTCGGGGCGATGGTGGTGGGGAGGGGTGGGATGGGAGGGGAGGGGATAGAGAGGTCGCTTGCGCGCGCGCGCGCGCGCGAGTGACGTGAACAAAAGTACGTATACGAACGTTCGTATTAAAATATACCGGCGTGGGGAAGAGCCGGGGAATATAGGGTAGTGCACATGACAGGTCGAATAAAAGTGGACGGCGGAGCAAAACTATTGTTTCGGGCTCGTAATTTTCAGTTTTAATATTTAAAATAAAATCATTTATACACAAATATAATATACGTACGCGTATCTATACATATACACTCGACGAATTCTCGCGCGTAATACGCTCTCGCACCTTTTTGTTTCGCGGCGGTGGCGGCAGTGATATAATGGCGTAAAAAACAAAACAAAAAAAAAAAAAAAAAAAAAAAAAAAAAAAAAAAACACGTCATATTTAACGCGGCGTTCCGGAGACCGGTTAATTATTCGCACGGAGCGTACAATAAAATAATAATTCGGCACAATAGTTTTCCGACATTTTTCTTATATTATTATATTATTATTATTATCGTTGTGCACGGGAGTCACATATTTGTGTACTTTTAGCTGGTCGTCTGCGCCGCGTCAAACCGCGCGCGACACCACAACAATAACACGCCCGTGTATACGTGTACGCGTATAGGCATCGTGAAAAAGCCTCTTTTGTGCGGTCGGTCGGCCGTGTATATAATAATAACATAATATAATTCCCCATTTTCACCCGCCCTCCTCGCCCTCCCCCATCCGGCGCGTACACGGCGCACTGTGTGCGTATGCTCTTGTGGGAATACTGTGGTATTGTGTTTTTGTGTGCGACGTCACAAAAGCGTGAAAACGTCGGGCATTTTTTTTTTTTTTTGCACCTCCCCCCCCCCGTATTTGTAAGTAAACTGCACGTATACACTACGTAATATTATGTTTGCTGCTGTACATACTGCCTACCGGTTACAACTCTGTCGGCGGGGGCCACTCGATAGGCATAGACGGAAGTCTGTGTAATACCATAATCAACGCGATGGTCGTGGCCGAAGGAACGAAACAAAGGCGAGCGTATTTTTTTTAATTTTTTTTATATTACCCGAACCGGCGGCGGCGGGGGGGGGGTTATTAAATTAATAAATAAATTCGGTAGTATAATATATATATATAGGCGTGTAAAAATCGACCCGGCGACGGCGTAAACGCCAGAACATTTATGCGCATTATGAAACGTACGCGTAAAATTAAAATTAGGCCTGTCGTACGATAACGAGCTGGTGAAAATTTACGCGGTAAAAAAAAAAAAAAAAAATGATGATGATCGTTATTATATTCGGGATGACGAATTCCGTCGAGTAAAACGGAATATACACGAAAATACCATTACCCGTTTACATTGTTTTCTCGACCATATCGCGTCGTGCGCGCGGCGCGTACACAACAACAATAATAATATTATAATATACAGTTTGTTCCGGGTACTTTATTGTGTTTCGTTAAATATTATAAAATATATATATATATGTGTGTGTGTGTTTGCACGTATATAATGATTTGTGTTGTTTCGTCGTAAAATATTAAAATATTATCGTCGCTGCGATTTAAATGCGTACGTATATTATGTCGAGGGCGTGCGAAATTTGCATATTACGGCGGCGGCAGCGTGTACTCGCAGTGCGCAAAAAGGAATATTATCGTAACGGGCGACTTTTTGTTCAATTATTTGTCGATAACATAATATTATCGTGACGTATTGTAATTTTGCGCGGATGTCTCCTCGTGTAGGCGGTACGCGGAAGACGTCGGTTTTCACGCTATCAAAATTAAAACAAAATGACGGACACGCGCGGGCGGGCCGCTGTTGTTGGCGTGAAGTTCGGACGGTATACGGCGGAGGGAAAGTTCAATGTAAGTGACGATAAAGAAAAAAAAAACAAAAAAAAAAAAACGATTCTGTTGGGAGTTCAGTCGACGGTGTTGCTTTGCCAACATTATGCACGTATCATATTATGGTGAAACAATTGCGTAATCATCGTTACCCGTATACATTTTCTTTAATAATATTTGTTTAATGCTGTACCTATTTTCCCGTTTTCTCAAAGTTGTCCGCAGAGAAAACAAAATAAACATCATTGTAAAACCATAAACTTCTTCGGTCCACTCGGAATCTAAAATCGTAATTTAAATATTAGGAAATGTACCCGAAAATTAGGATTTTTATTTACTTTTACGAATATCAAACAATAATATAAAATGTTAATACACGAATTTAGAATAAATTATGTATTTTTAAAAAAAAAAAATCGACTTCCCTAATTTAGTTGTAGAATTAACGTGGTACGCGTATTGATCATAAAAGTATTACTCGGTGATAAAAAGGTTGGGAACCCCTGTTAAATTATATTAAATCACTGCCTTTTTTTTGCCACGCGGAGTCTAACGAAACATCACAAACGAGAGTAAATACTCGCGATAACGTTTTAGATTCTGAGCGCATGCCGTCGAGAGCTGCGGCGCGTTTTTCGGTTATTTACTGTGAACGCTCGCGATTTGTTTTTCTCCGCCTTTGTTGCGTCTGCATACCGAATATCTCGCTCCAATCGAAAAACGACTGCGAGAACGCTTTTTTTCCCGGACTTTAATATTATTTTTCTCAGCGGTTACTGCAACGATCGAGAAATATTGCGAAAAAAAACGTATCGGCGGAAAACCGGACGAATTTACTAATTATTTCTACCGGAATCCGCCCCCTCGATATCAAACGCAGCTGGTTTTCTGAAATAAATTTTCTTTTTACTTTGGTGCATCGGGAAGTCGAGGATATCTTATCATGTTTTTTTTTAATTTTTTAATTTTTTTTTTTTAACAATGTCCAGTATTCAAATCGATACATTTTTTCTTTATACTTGAATAGGCATAACAAAGAAGCTGTTCGTTATTTTCTAAAGAATCGCCCCCCCCCCCCGGAAAATACTTGTTTGATTTGTAAAAAAATGTTTGGATTTTTTATACCGTATACCACGAAAGAGGTAGATTTTTTACCTGACTATAACCTACTTCATTTGGACATCTTTCTGTTTACAATGCAATGTTTATTACAGTTTAAAATCACGCGTAAACCAATAAAACGTATTGAAAAAAAAATGATTTAAATATTTTGCAAATATTAACACAAATGGTTTTTTTTTTTGAATTTTTTATATCAAACTTTGAAGTTGTTATTATATTGAATTTGGTAGTTTTGATGTTTCTTTTTTACATATGTATATAGTTTTTACAAAAATATTGTTGAAAACTTAAATTTGTTATTTAAAAAGTTGAATTTAATTTTTTATATAAGTATACAGTGGAATTAAAATATAAAATCAAAATATGCATATAATGTGTGTTTTTTGCACCCTTTTATTTAAATATATTTTTGGAGTATCTGATAAATAAAATTCCATAGGCAATGTTTTTTTTTTTTTTTTTTCTAAATCAACTTCATAAATCAATAATAAAATCTTTCGCGTGGAATTTTTATTTGAAATGCTATCTTTTAGAAATTCGAGAAAAAAATTAGAACTACTTTGGTTTATTACTTCGATAACCAAAATTCTGAACTAGGTACCTATAGGTATATAAGTGTTTTTACGACGCTTAAACGTCGTACAATATACAATATAACGTAATACAATTTGAATGTACAAATTACTTACATAATATTGTCTCCGGGATTTACTACAGTTAAAAGATATCCCAAGACATTTAAGGATATCTAAGGTACTATTACCTGGTCTGCCATTAGGAAAAAAAATCTTAATCTTTTTTTCAGCATCACTCATGAAAAATATCGTACCCGTCCATAAAAAGATTATAGATAGATTAGAATATGGAAAAAGTAAGATAAGTCATTTTTCGTTGTGGCACGTGATTTTAGATTTTAATTGTATTATAAAGTTTTTTTTATTATTATAACTGATAGTTAAAGTATAGTACATTGGAACGTAATTATTCATGAAAGTCCTTCAATAAAACGAAATCAGGGTGCGGGCTCGAATTTTCCGAATCCTATTATTTACGCATACGATTCAAAAGTAAACATATTTGCTTCCCCCTCCTCCAATTCAAAGTCCTAGCCACCGTTTTCTTGTTGGATGAAAATATTTCCTGGCAAAGTAATCGTCTCCAATGCTATCGTACAATAACTATTTGTTGTACATTTTTTTTTTTTTGAACCGTCTTCAATATTAGTTTCGATTTGCAGCAGTATTCCCCGGTTTATATTAAATAATACTTGGGTGTAATATTATTATTGTGTAAGTCTAAGTACTAAAACGCGTGTGTCAAATCGACAACATGTTTCATATTATTATTGGTATTATATACTCGAGGGACCAGCAGCTGGTATCCCGTCTATTGGCCAACAATACAATGATAGGAGTTCAACAATCGTTTTTTTATTTTATTTTTATTTTTATTTTTTTTTTTTTTTTTGTATTATTGTTATTATTATTAGTGTCGCTTATTGTGAACTTGATTTTTTTTCTTCTTTGTTATCCCATACAGCTGATGACTACAGTTTCTAACTAACTATAAAATGTTCAAAAACAGAACAAAAAAAAATTATAATAATATAACAATATACTTCAAACTTAATATTTATAACAGTATAACATATTCAAACGACTGCATCAGTATAAGAACGAATAATAATTATTAACTACGGATTCCGAAAAATTAAACCCTGCTAGGTTAGTCGTGTTTTTCCTCCTTGTATATCACCCAGACGTCGATGGAAATAAAACCGATTTTAAGGTATGCGGTGTAAATGACATGGAACGTTTTACTACCAACCGAAAAAGAATTTTCCGTAGATAAAAAAATAAGGACCTCCTAGAGATTGTTGAAAAAAAATATTTTCGAGAAAGTGCTACATTAGAATATTGCATCGAAAAAACGAATTATTTCTACTAACCGAAAAAAATGTTTTCCGAGAAAAAAAAAACATATCATATTCACTTTACCCAGAATCTCAAATGTATGCACGAAATTGCGTTCTTTTGAATTTCAATAAAAATATACAGTTGCGTTAAATACCATATTATGTATACTTGTATATAAAAATAATAATAAATTAGTCATTTTTTCGCGCGGGAATTGAATAATAAATATTTTTAATATTCTTTCCGTGGGGTCCGTTGGGACCCGTATAATATTACGTGTATATTTGTTCACGGTTTGTGAAAACCTTATAGGAAAAATAAAAAATAAACATAAAATGTTTGAGCTTTGAATGTTCTCTGTCTGCAGCACAGTGTCCACGCGTGCATTCTGAAGGTTATAAACCCTCTGCCTCTCCGTCGCCTGCGCCCCTTTATTCGTTTACGCCCTTCGACCGAAAAACACCGCAGTGAAGTTCACGCACTCGTAGAAATGCCATTAACGGAAGGTTATTATTGAGGTGAAAAAAAAGAATAAGACTTCAAAGGTTTCGACAACGTTAAGTTCGTTTACGCACCCTGTAGCCAATTTTATTGTGTGTGTGTGTGTATAATGTAACCCGGGGAAAAAGAGGGAGAGACTGTATAGAGATTCTCTTTTCCGCCCGCCACAATTATTTTACTTATTCGCACTTACTTTTATAATTAATATAACCGTGGCTGATATTATGTTTTATTTTTTTTCTCATCTTTTTTTTTCTTAAAATTATACGAAGTTTTAGAAAAATATCCCGCATCGGAACTTAGGTGATTTTTTTCCGATTCATAATAATCGAAGATTGTTGTTGTACGTCTTGCGGTAAAATAACGTTTTAAATGTTTTTGACGCTGCATTATCTTCGTAATTTGTTGATAACACTTTTAGGAACTACAACCGTATTGGATTAACAATGAAAGTTGTGAAACTGTGCATAAAATAAATCGCATTAAACGAAAGTATTAATAATAATAATGATTTCCGTTTTTTTTCTCTGCGAAGATTTTAACGTATTAAAACGATTAGTTGTGTGTGTATAATTTAGACATTATTTCATAATCCAGCTCGTGTACAATATATATATTAATCTTTTGTCTATAACTTTTTTTTTAGGATAAGCTTACTATAATTAATATTATCATAGTGAACGATATGGAAACAAAAGTGCAATCAAATATTTGTTAAACTGAGTGTCTCACGAAGATGTACCCATAGCAATATTTCCTGATATAATGAATAACATCGAATTATGTTTTTTTTTTTTTTATATATTACTCGCAAGGATTAGGTCTACACATATTTATATTTGAATTTAATTTTTACGTTTTGATAAAAAAAACTAGAAAAAAAACTTTGAAAGATTTTAAGATAGCCATTTTATATAGAATTTATTCTTCTGAACATTTTGATATTTTAACTTTTTTTTTTTTTATTATTAAATTAGCGGTTTTGAATAATTGTTTAAAATTTAGAGAAAAGTACCAATAATTATGCAGTAGCTGGCTGTAATCAAATTAGCTATAGTTAATTATCACTATTTTTATGGCTAGTTGACTGTATATTATTTTTTTTTCTGAAATTTCAAAAGTTATTAAAAATCTCGAATTTAATAAATATAAAAAGTTGATTCGTCAACATTTTTGGAAGATTTAACTCTATAAAATAGCTGTCTTCAAATTTTTCAGAAATAATAAACTAAACGTTATTTTTTTATGTTTTTACCAAAATAAAAAAATATTAATTGAAACAAAAATATTTATAGTCCTTATCCCTGTGAATAATAATAATAAAAAAAAAAAAAACAAAATTTGACTATTGTTATTATTTCCGAAGGTATTACAATGAGTATATATATATATATATCTTCGTGGGATATTCTGTATTTCGTTTCGAATTATTTTCAAGGAAAAATTGTATATTTAATTGAAAAAAAAAAAAAATAATAAAAAAAAAAAGAAATGAAAATACTAGAATATGAATGATGTTCGCGTTTGTTTAACAGGTAAATTGTTGCTACAATCCACTAATTACGAACACGACAAAAATAGCGCAGTGCTGTATTTTCTTATATTATTAAATAAGTATGTAAGGTTATAACTTTTTAATTAATTCAACAATTACGAATTTGATAACTGTCGATGTTTTAGTTAGATATATACCGTGTATACCGTATTTAATATTATACTTGCCAGACAAAACGAGTGGGTAGATAATATTGCTGCCAGAGAGTACGGACGGGATAAAAAGTTTTAGTTTCCAACTATAAGTTCTGCAGGTATATAAATCCCAGGTTTCAAGACCGGAGGGAAATTAATTCCGCTATGTGCATCGGTCGATGACGGGTATACGGAGCCGTAGGGGGACGGGGGCGTGCTGCACGAGGATAAACTGACGTTTAAGCCATATCTTTCGTCAAAAGGGCACAACTTACCACCTCCCACGGTTAATCCGAGAATTCCTCGCGTAGCCCCCTCCACCACCCGTCCGGCCTTCGTACGCTGCGGCAGGAATCTAATATTCGAGCCGATCCGACTTGTAAACCACGAAAAACATCCCTCCCCTAACCCCCCCACTCTAATGCGGTTCAACCCCTTTCCGTATAACCTTAACATTTGGAATTTTTACGCTTCCTTTTAATAACTACACTACTACTACGACCACTACAACGCGTACTACTACTCGTACGCACGTTGTGGGTATGCGCAGTACACGGTGGTAGTCTTTCCGTTAATCCGGAGCTGCGTAAATTTGTAATCAGTATAAGGTAGCTCCTCGCTCATTATAAATTTACCAGAACCCGCCGCCGTTGCCAAGACAACGTCTCCAACGCCATTTACGATGCACGCTCTTCCATTCCCAAGACGTTATGATGTTTAGACATAATAATATTATATTTAGTCAATAATACAAACGACGAGTGTTTTATTTGTTACAAAGATACCCGATATTATAATTTACGACGGGAGAACGCAGATTTTTCCGTTTATCGAAATATTGTAAGCGGTATATATATATATATATATATATATATATATAGTAGTGGATGAAATCCGGATTTGTCAAATTCCGATGTATTTATAAATTGGGATTTTGAAACTTTGATTTTGGATTTTTTTTTCGTCGAATTCTAAAACTCGCCGTAATTATAATGAAATCTGAAATCCAGATTTTGTTGTCTAAAAGTTAGACTTTCAACTTTTTTTTTTTTTATAGATTTTGAGCGTACCATGTACCATTTAATGTATTGGTTTTACTACGTGACGAGTGTTTTTATTTTTCGATTCTGGTTGAGGAATGTATTCGTTTTATTATTGGGGAGTTTTTGTGTGCCTGTAAACGATTTTTCTACCTAAACTCTTGCTGGAAAACTCTATATAAAATGTCTTGTTGAATTGTTGATCTTATTAGTACATTGAGTTGATTATACTTAATAAATTGAAAAACTATAAAATTAGGTTTGAACCTATTTTGTTGATTTCTGAGTTATGGCAACAACGAATGACTAATAATACTTTGCTTAAATCGAGCTTTCGTTGGCAATGGTTTATCGTCGCAAACATATGTAAATCAGATTACTCTATATCCACTATTCTAGCCTACCTCCTAGTCACATATCCATCATCAATACAATTTCTTTTTAGTATGTAAATTAACAATACATATTTTATCAAAAATCATGCTCCGATCACAACTTCAGGGACGGTTTCTAGTAACCGTTATGTTATATTCTACCCCCAATAATTTTATATTCGGAATGTAAGTGAGTAACATATTGGTTTTACGATAGTGTTTATTTTTGTATTATATTTTTATTTATTTATTTTGTTATTCCGTGAACATCTTTTCTTCCAGAAATTTTACTCCAATGTTTCAAGTGTAGCACTTTTTTTATACGAAATTTTATCTGGATACTATTTTACGAAGTTGATTTTTGATTTTCCAAGTGGTATTCATAATAATTGGGGAAAAACGTAAGAGAAGCGGAAAACTAACGAAATTTATTATTTTCAATTTTTTTTTTATAATTCAGTCAATAATATTTATATAGGCTTGAAATTTTAACAAAAAGCTTATATTTATCTTTTCTAGACGTGGTAAAATTTTCAAAACATTTGAGCTATTTTTGAGTTATTTATAAAGATTTTTATTTTGTTAGTTTTTATGTAATTTTATTTCGGTAGGTAGGTACTCTAGCTGTGGATCAAATTGGTAAATTAAACAACAATGATTGAAATTTAACAGGAGGTTTATTATAATAATTCGTACCTTGTGGTCAAAAAGAAAAAAAAATGAGTGTAATGTATAATTTTTTTTATTTTATGAACTTTAATATCAAATTTTGACGAATATCGTACATATTATTGCCTTTTTAGAATATGTATAATTGAAATTTGCTCCGTATCATTTATCATTAGCAAAAATTGTTTATCGTTGCGTACAAATATAAATTAAATTTCCCTCTATATTCTATCTTTCCAACTTCTCAGTGGCCCACCCGTCGTGTGAACGTTTTTTTACATCTGTCATTTTCACCCATCTTTTTTTTTACATTAAAATATAATTGTAGCTATGTAATAAACTGTCTTATAATAATGATTATGATATTGTGTTACATTATTATTATAATAGAAAATCTGTTTAAGAACTTTTTTTATTTTATTATTTTTTATCTTTATTTTAACGAATGCACATTATTTCCGGCAATTTACTGGTCAATTTTCACGATTCGTCGTGCGTAAAATTGTTGTAAAATCTATTTTTATTAAATTAACAATTAAAGGTGGAGAGGGAAGGGGGAGGGTATAAATCCGTTCAACAAAAATGGGTAATAACGCTGAACCATTTTTATATTATTTTTTTTTTTTAATCAATTATTCCGGAACATCAGTCCGAGTTTTTTCATCATCGTACAGTTCGGAAAATCGATCCATTAGGTGGAAATAAAAAAAAAAAAACAAAATTAGGCCTGAATAATTCTATATATATATATATAACCACATCTACATCATCGTCTTAGTTGCACACTAAACCGGCTTTTGCAGTTGGAATATGATAGAAATCCATTAGCAATTCAAAAACCAGTGAAAATGTATTTATATTAAAGTCAAATTGTACATCGCCGAGGGCGTCTTCGTTATTCACCAAAATGATTGTCTCTCTTTTTCACCAACACAAGTTTCTGTCAAGAGTCCGCCGACACACGATTCAATTTTTCGAAATTTGGCATAGTTTATATTTACACATTTAAACATTCCCACCGTTTAACTAAAAATAAAATAAAAATAATATCAATAGTCACAAAAACAAATTGTATACCTGTGTAATTTATATATCTATACGGTTAACATAACCATGTTTTACCGAGTAAACATGCTTCAGCGTCAATAAATAATTTTTATCAATGGACAAAACCGATGGAGTACATTATATTGGCTACTATGATGAAGAAATGCGATTTTTCTGTATACTTTTTGTACATACATAGACATTTTTTCGGCGGAAAATGGTCAATATTTCTTATATTCGGTGGAAACAAGTAGTATTGATGGAAAAAGGACAAGATACACGTTCTGGCAGAAACGTGTATTATAGCGGGAGAACCCAATGCTTTTAATAGAATTAAGTTTTTTTTTTTTTTTTTTCGGAACATATTTTTTCATCGGGTAAAAATATCCAAAATCGTTCACGTATAGACGCTGTACTTTATTCGGAAAATCGTCCCACCGGCCCAATACGCTGCTGGAGTTTATCTACTGAAAATATTTAACAACAAGCGACGAGGTGCATCGGGGAGGTTTTTTTTTTTTTTTTTATTTTTTCGGTCACCCCGTGTAAATATCTATATTATAATCTTCGGCCGTCTAACGTCCTTTTTTTTTTTGTGTACGGACCTATTATACGACATTCGGCATAATTCGTATACGGTCGAGCGGAGTGGGACTCTCGTCGAAACGCCTACGCAATATCACGGGAAAATCGGCCGCGATCATAACGCAGTCGTTTCAGCAGTATATATTTGATAAGACCGGCGGCGGCGGCGGCGGTAGACCACGGAGTGTCTGCGGGATATCGCCTCCTGATTGCAATATTAATGTGACAAATTGTTTAATATTCATCGCGGTGTCGCGTCGTTACGGGAACTGTGCGGCGGCGGCGGCGGCATAACACTCGCGCGCGTATATCCCGCCGCTACGCGCGCACGCGGGCGAGAGTAAAGACGAGAACACGCGAACCTTATACGCGGCGTACGGCGATAATATTATATTGTACAATAACAACAACGATTCCCGGCTAGTCCGCCGCCGAGGAGTGTATATCCCGCGAGCGACTGTATAATATACGCGCGTACACCCAACAACAATAATAATAATAATAATAATAATAATAATGACGACGACGACGAAGACGATAATAATAATAATAATAATAATATACGCCGCGAAATCGTATTCCCGGCACGTGGCGCGCACGCGCGGCTAATTAATCCCGCAGACGGGACGTCCGAGAGGTGCCGATGTTCCCGTACGCCGCGCGGAATATTAAACGGACGCGGCGGCCTCTTGTACGCGCGCTGTTATTACTTCGTAGACGAACCGCGCGCGCGCGGCCCGTGCGCCGAGCAGCGAACACCGGGCGGCGGACGTCGCGACCCTACGCCCGTAACGGGCGTGTTGTGATAACCGCGGGCCCGGGTAAAACGGGTTTGTTTTTTTCGTTTTTTTTTTTTTTTTTGTCCCCCGAGTTTCCAGAAACTTACGAAAACGCCGAGTCCCGGCGCGACGCGCGAATCTCGCCTCCGGCACTGTATTCCTTACAATACCCCTAGGACATTCTTACCGTTTCCCCCAGGAAGGCGTGTGCACGTCCCCGGTACAATGTTCCTAGGACAAAATCACCCTCCCCTTCCCCTCCCGCCGCAGAGAATATCCTAGGAACATTGTACGGTATGTTTGCAGGATACTTCCGGTAAAAAGCGTTTTCTAAGTATCCAGAATACATTTTAAGTATTCCAAATCAATTTATTCGGAATACTAACCAATATGTCTGTGTATAACTACCACTACGTGTAATACGTATTACTCTACCGACTATACCAACTGGCACGATATTTAAAAATTTGATGTAATTTCTTTGGTTCAGTAAGACGGGTTTAATCATTATTATTTTTTTTCCGATAATGAATTTCCTAGTAAATTTCATAACCTTTAATTCGATATCGAAATCTCCGTGTATTGACCGAAGTTACCGAGTTACCGTGTTTTTTTTTTTTTTTATGTGGTCGCAGAATTGTAGACGGCGCGCATTATTATAGTGTCATTGGCGTCGCGCGAAAATCAGACGGAACAACGGATAGCCGCGTAAAGATCAACTACGGTAATCGAGAAGAAGAAAGTAAACGTTTTTCGGCGTTTGGTCCTACCCTCTCCTGAAAATCGTTGATTTATCGCGCGTATTTATCATAAATAACGTCGTATAATAGATATGAGACCGCGGTCTTAGACATCAGACGCGGCCGATTAGAGAGGTAGTTTATGTACTTACAGCTATTTCATCGGCCGTTGCAATAGCGCGATAGCCGTGAGTCTGTACGTTTCGGGGTTAGGTAGACAAATCATATTATTACAATACTCCGTTCAAATAAACAATAATAATATTACAATCTTCCGAGACCGCGGGTACAATGTTCTGATTCGTAATATTATCTATAGGTACCTACCCATAGTATTATTTCCAATGCCATAAACGATATTTACAATGAATCAATGTTTTCCACGCATAAAAAATAAAAAAAATCGTGTTTTTCTTCTATTTTTTCTCATCCTATAATCTTCTTTTGCTTACATTTATTATAGAAAAATAAGAATCGTAGCGCAATCAGTGAAATAAAATACCTTCGATTTTATCGAACAGAACGGAAGCTATTTTATTTGTCAGAACGCCGCGTAGAAAACCCCGTGAAATTCATCTTTGAATTAAAAGTTTTAAAACGGATTCTGATTCTACACGCGTGGTCGCCCGTATTATATAATTACATTGTAATATTTTCAACGTGCAGCGCATCCGATAAAATATATTCCGAACAGTCCGGAATCATTTACTATTATTGTATAATAATATATGTATATAAGTTATGTAGAAAAAAAAAAAACAAACAAAGCGACTGCCACGTAACACGGAAATAGTTTATATATGTATACGACGCACACACGCCGCATACATTTGTCGAAAACAACGAGTCCGGTTGAAAAGCGGTGTCCGTTGCGCATTAAGCTGATTAAACGTTCTTCTTCTTCTTTTTTTCCTTTCTCTGGGCCCTTTCCGATTTCGACATTTCCGTCGTATTTTTAATTAATACGTTCCTATTTATATTACTATTTTATATTACGAGGGCAGCACGCCGCCGCAGCTTCCGACCGCAATTTATATTGTCGGACCACTAGAAACCGCGCGCGCTCTCGTATACTATTTATATTGCGGCCTGGTATTATATTATTATTAGGTAGATATTATAGTTACAAAAAAAAAAAATAGAAAACAAATATCTATACTCATGGTTCACTAATTATAGGTATGTCAGCAACTCAGTGATATGCGTCATGCCTACGTTATCCGCCATGAATTTGTTATCAGTATTAAATAATTGCTTATCACGATCACACAATAAGATACATGATAAATAGTTTGCATTTAATTTACGTTAACTTTTTTCATTACGTCTCCTATTGTAATTTCTATGTATTTAGCTATTTTAGTATTATATTATTCTCGTTAACAAACCAATTTTACCGATTTGTATCCAGTATGCCAGTGTACCTAAACATCTATTCATATAGTCAAACCAGATTATTTTTACAGGCCATTTTTGTCTTCCAAATTTTGAAGTTATTATCTACGTGCATTTAAACTAAATTTGCTTTCTTTTGCATAATTTGAATTGATGAAAAACGCTAGAATTTACCAATAAAAGAAAAAACAAATGATTTTATTATACTCATATATATATATTATATTTTACATTATCAAGTACATGATTATAATTTATTAGTTTGTTAATCACGAATCAAGTGCATTTGTACAGCAGCTGATGCGGCCGTATGGATTCGATACTATTTTATTATATTCCGGACTCCCGCCAAAAATATTGAATAGAATCGTTGGCGGCTGACTCCAAATTTTAGATAGAATAATCAAGTCATTACTGTTTCTTCCATATGGCTGCGCGAGTTAGTACTAGAATCGATAAAGTTACTGACATGCTTAATAAGTTAATCACGTCTATACTATATTAGTTTGGTGGTTTATTTTTTTTATTTTTCTAAACGTCAAATCCATTTTGCCGTCGCGGAAAGAGATCCGGAACACACTACTATCGCGTTCGCCGAGCCGTTTTTCACCGGCGCTTTATACATTCGTAAGAGCAAAAAAACGCCATAATTTCTATACCTATATGGTACTTAAATGCACGAAAAATAAAAAAATACAAACAAGGTTTACGTGTATATATATATATATATATATATATATATAGGTATTATACGGGTACCTATGGGCGGTATTTCGGAAAAGACACGGTTTCGAGAAAATAGATCCGCCGCAGCAGAACCCGCGGATCCTTATGGTATCAGACAAATAACTCTTATTATATATACCTGTATATTATATACGAGTAAGAACCTGCGTTGTGATGTATGTGTACGTGTACGAGAAACTCGAACGCCATAAATCTGTCATTGTGCTTAGACCCGAAATTTATAGCCAAACTATTAACCAAACATGAGCCATTATAACAGTATGCGTACATATATCTAATATATGTGTGTGTGTGTGTGTGTGTGTGTGTTTGTGTGCACGCGCGCGATAGGATTATTCCCTGTATGGAAATCGTATACCTATGTATATATATGTATACATAAACTCGTCATAGTAGGACGGGAATACTTAAGCGATCGCGTGCCTGTTGACGAGAACAAACATTCAATAATACATATATATATATATATATATGTGTGTGTGTGTGTGTGTGTGTGTGTGTGTGTGTGTACAGTGAATTAACCGCAGTCGTCGTATTATACCTTGGTCGCGGTCTAAACATCATCTGGCCTTAACGCGATTAATTCGTAATGTATTATCGGTACGTATACTTACCACTAATAACTGCTCACCAGTAGTGGTCGGAAGCCGCTATTTTCAATGTAGTGTGCTACCGCTTTCACTACATTTCTGAAATGTAAGGATAATAGGAATGGGTGCAGTCACTGTTATAGGTAATTTAATGTAGGCGTATCTGTAATAAGCGATGGACCATTAGCTAACGAAAAAAGGATTCTGAACGGAGTTCTGTTGATAGTGTTGTATTGTCAATAATTTATATGTCATATTATGGTAAAATAACGTTACATATTTCCTTCAATAATATTTGTTTAATATTTTTACTGTTTAAAAAAAAAAAATTCAAAAAAAAAATACAACTATTAATATATTAATATAAATTTTTCCCAATATTTTTGAACACTTTTAACAGCCCCCTGTTGTACCAAACGAGCTCAAACTCAGGAACAAGAAATACTTTACTATTGGATTTTATAGGCGAATTGAAGTTATATAATTTTCGTTGTATTTCAATACACAACAGAATGTATGAATATGATTTAACGATTGATGCGAACGATTCAAACCACGGCACCACCCACTGGCACACTAAACTCACAGATCTAATTGATAATGGCCACTATTGGATATATTCTTCTATGAGAATTCAACGTTTGCCCGTCTCTTTCTAACAATACTGGAACTCATATCAGCTATATCTTTTTGCATACTATCAGTCAATTTCTTTATAGGGGCTCTATATGATTCTAACAAATGTGCTGTTCATCAGACAACACACAAATGAAATTCCAACTAATAAATCGGTGAAATATCGTGCGAAGACGTTATAGGATAATGATTCGAGCTTGCAGTCATACGGTTGAATTATTGCGTAATATTTAACGATATGTTTACAGAATTATGTTTTTTTTTTAAATTCTTCGATTTTTTCAGGGTAATAGTGTGTGTTGCACTATAATAATACGCAAAAACGATTCGACAATTGTCACGGGAAGGGTTTTAACGATTTCCCTTGTATATGATATATAGAAATAATAAATTTGTAACGTAATGCGCGTACCTGTAGCCCCGAGGGAAACGAGAAACCGGCCCGAGGTTCCCGCAGACGTGTTTTGCTGCAGTCCAGTGTTAGGTACACGCAAAATGGTCTTTTAATGTCCCCGTCGTCGTACGTTTTGTACCTTTTTGCGTTTAGATTTTCCTATTGTGTACACGTGTGCGGAGTTTTATACCGTCGTATTGCCCGAAGTATTATACATTGCACTTTCCTCGTTTTTCCTATTGTATCTGACTCCCATATTATAAGTGTATATATAAAATGCTCTAAACACACCTCTTCATACAGCTTGTCGACCGGTCTTAGAGAATTTCATTGAATTTACTACTTTTCTATATATTATACCGAGTATGCGCCCTTGTAAACGATTTGTTAATGTATTTATATTACGTTCCAAAGTTATATTTTGATTCCTCGACTGTATAGCGGTATTTCAGTAAAAGGACCATGAAAGGTTTTTTCGTTGTTACAAAAAAGGGGAATAGTTTAAGGATTCTCGAATTTTCTTTTGTGGCTATATATATTATGTTTATGAGCATAAATTATTATTCGGCGTGTATATAAAAGAATTATAAACATTCCAAAAGCGGCTAAGGGGGTGTCTCGTCTCGCCCCCGCGTGTGTCGGAATTCTGAAATCGTTTTTTTCTTCTTTTATAGACAAAGTTGTACTCCGGTGATGGTACGGCAAGAGGACGGAAAACTTTCTATAGCAGCCCTTTTTTTTTTTTCGGTGCAATGTAGTAGTAGTGGAATACAGTACCGACCGCCGGAGAAAATGCGCGCGATAGAAAAGACCGCAATAAAATTCTATTGTTAGTGTTGTCTCTAAAAAATTTACCGGTTTATTTTTTCCATATTATACCTACCACTATACTGAATTCCTAAAGAAAAAAGTTCAATGACTGTTTTGTTTTTTTACTTCCTTTTTTTTGTTTCATTTCGTTTCTTTGTGGTTTTTTTTGTTTTTATTTACTAACACTTTTAAAATATCTACCTACGCTAAATGATTGGTGTGCCAATACATATATTTTATTACTTATATTTTGGAAACTGATAACAATAAAAAAAAATCGTCATCTTGAGTGGTTGTCGTTTCTGTATATTTAAGAGGAACCAGAGTCACTCGCTTCTATATAATATACCGTTAAAAAGGCGCTGGATCCCCTGGGTGAACTCATCATGCGGCTCTCTCTCGCTCTTGAAGTCTTTTGTTTAAACTTCACCTCGTCGTATTTCCTCTCGTTCGTTCCCCCGGGAAATCTGTTCAACCACAATTATTATTATTTCCACTTGATGCTCTCTATACTGCACCGCAAAACGGTTTTGTTATATCCCGTTCCGCGAAAACAAAGGATCCGTTGTTCCTTTCGACGTTGCGCAACGGTTAGATTTAACACGCACATATTATATACATATATAACAAAATATACGAGGTCTAATCAAAAAGTATCGAGATTACTAAAAAAAAACAAAACAACATATTTATACTAATTAAGTATGACTAGTTACATTGAATCGCGCATTCAAATAAGTAGACTTCTTCTGAATCCATTCAGTATCTGAAACTCTCAACGTTCATTTCACTATTGAAAATGTACCTTTAAAGCTTTTTTCTCGTATAGATACATATAAAAATTACGACCCGCGTCTAATTTCATACGAAATACCTTTACTTAAAAGCGCCCATATGATAATTTTCAGAATAAAAACAAAATGGAAAAACAAAACTAGATTATAAAACCTATTTATAGTAAATAGACACTACTTGGTTGGTATTTCTTGAATAAAAATGAGGAAGAATAGGGTATGCAATTATATGTGAACAGTAGCTTGGTGATAAGCAAAATTTTATGGTTATCATCATCAATATAAAGATATAACACTTATTTTGATGGTTTCAATAAACAATAAATATATAATTTTTATTTTTTGATACGTTATTATTTTCTAGCGGTCATATCCTCCTCTTGCCCGCCCCCACCAATAAACGTCTATGCCTGTACTCAAAGCATATGATTAAACGTATGGTTACAATAAGGTTAATATTATTAAAAAGGTAAAATACCGATTATGGATAGGCCACTGTTAGTGGGATATAGTGGGAATTAAGCTATATTATAGGTGCATATATGCATACTCGCTCAGAATTTAAAATTTAAAAAAAATAGCACGAATCACCGAAGGTTATTTAATATAAATTACGTTTGTATTTGATATTGGCTATATTTAATATAACTACTAATTTTATTACCCAGTATGTCTCGGGTACGATCCTTTCAAAAACAAAAATCGATAAAATAAATTTAATTTAATTTAACGCGTTTCCCCGCTTTCTCCCTTATCTCTTTTACTGTTAACCATTAGAATCCGATAGTTTATCTTGTAAAAGGGATATTTTTCTTGTTTGTGACACTCGAATTAAATAATAATCACTGTGTTTTTCATCGTCGTCGTCGAGGCAATACTCAGAAATAAACAAAGCGAATTAAATTTTGTTTCATATTAAAATAGCCGTATCAAAAATAAAGCGTGAGCTATCTTTGATGAGTTAAATTTCGAGATACAAAGTAGAGAGCGATCTTCCTTTTTTCGTGAATGTAAATCGTGTGACGTTTCATCAAGATCGTCGAAATAAAACTGTATCGTTGAACAGTTTGATATTGAACTACTTTATATACAAGTAACGTCGCACTGTTAGTGTAAAAGAGCCTTGTGCGTTTCAGTACTGTAACAGCTTATATTTCATAAACTAACTAATTTAACAATTCAAATTGCATAGATCGAGCCATTATAAAAATACAACACGAATTCAGGGACTTGCAAATCTTGCAAGTCGAATACGTTCAATATTATAATACGGTCCTCTCGATGCACCGCGAACGTGGTGCGGTGTGCGATACACACTATCGCATATAATAGCGTTAATTAGACTACAGACTCGATGGATATTGTACCGTGTATAATAATAATCGGTCCATCCGTTTTAAGCGACGCGTACATATCGCGAACGGCGTGAAGGAGGTTGGTGGGTGGGGATGAGATGTAGGATTATTATACTTAAACGATGAATATTCGTTCTCCGGTGCAGCGTTGTAATATACTGCCGCCGTGGCCTTTGTGATTTCTGTACACGGTATTGTACGCGCGGTATAGTATGTGTAGCCGGAGTTCGCCCGAACGGCGGTAATCTGCAGGAGCTCGGAGATACGCGAAACGACGTAACTTCCACTACACCCTATATATATATATATATATATACGTGCGTGTGTGTATGTGTGCGTGTGTGCGTGTGTGTGTGTGCATGCGCGCGCGCGCGTGTGTGTGTATTGAAACGGGGTGGCGGTAAATCGTTAGCACTCGATAAGCTACAAAAGGAGCTTATCGAGTTTCACCCGCGTGTATACCGGGCCGCGAGTTCCTCCGGAGTTCATAAACGGAATTATACGGCGGGGCAAAGTCGAAATGATAACGAGCGTCAGACGCACGGACCGCTGCAGTACAGTGCTCCGTGATTTTCGACTGCACCGCTTGTGGCTTCGGCTCTGCGCACGCGGCGTGTTCCTGTTCATTTATGACACTTTGCAATACAATTACCGCCATGACGTATTCTTGCAGTTATGACAAGGGCCTCGCGATTTTTCGCTAATATTTTATTAGAAAAAAAAACAATAGTATTATTTCGCGTTCGGCAGTCGTAACTGGTTTCGTCAACAACGGGGTGGCGGGGCGGTTGTTTTTGGATCGCTGTTAGCTCTCTGCCAAATCCCACCTGGACCGATCCCCCGACCTATATATATATATATGTATATACACACACGAGTATACTATCCCCGGCCGGGCGGGCGAATGCAGCGGCGCGAATCGATGATGGCGCAGACAGAGACGGGTCGAGGAGTGAGTATCGAGTAGTCCGGGGGCATCAAGGACCGTAAAATCATAAAACGATGAATACGATTTTTCGTATTCACGTACGGGTATATTGTAACTTTAAATAAACGTCCGGAAAATTGATCGGTATAATATTTCATCATCTACGATTATAATATCGCGTGTCTAATTCGCAATTCGTTGTCGTACAACTCGAAAAATTCAAGTCCCACTCGTATCGGTTTCCCTGTAAAAATCGTCCGATGGTGATGATGATGATCGCGGGTCTACATCAAAATCTTAAACAGCAAACGTTCGAACGACAAAATCTAGAAAAAAACAATAATTAATATTAATTCAAAATAATAGATTTGGCCGGAATTTTTTTCGAAACCTTGCCATTGGAAGCGCGGCCGTTCGAGATTTCGACGCCCCCCTCCGACGGATAGCGCAGTCAACATTATGCGGAGTTACGAAAATCGCGAGTTATAGGGCCGACGACGGTACGGTACCCGTTTATTTCCGGAATGTCTAATCGCGTTCGTAATTATTTATTATTGATTGCCGGAAACGCTGTCTACCAGCAAACGGGCGTGTGCTGTTCTCGAAACACTGAAATATCATCGTCACGTGTTACTGCGTGTTATAATGTGTACCCCCTATACGAACGCGACGACGACGGTGTATATTACGCTGATGGATCGAGACGTAATCGGGTGCCAATTAATCTCCGTGATCCCCTACCACCTCTAATCGCGCACGCGTACCCATAACCCGTGTCTTATATAACACTCATATACATACGTGCATATAGATACATATATATATATAAACGTTTTGAATTGATGCGGGATCATTACTGGTTCGAAAGTTTGCCGCGCCAAATGTTAAAGACAAGCCCGATTTGTCACCGCGCGACCCTATAACGTTTAATCTCGTATAAAAGTTATAATATATTAAGGTTCGGGAATATGCATTGTGACTTTCGGCGAAGACCGCGGGATGGTGGTGGGAGGGGGGCAGAGGGAATGCCGTGACGGCGGCGGCGGTAGAGCGGTGAATATAGAGGGATTGACAAAACGGAACTTTGAAATATTTATCTCGTGTCCCGAGGATATCGCGCCCGCAGTGAATACAAGACGCCCCGGGAGTTTGGCTTTTTGGGGCTTTCCCAAACTGCCGGGTCAATAAACACGCGCGACACTGCGTGCTGCAGCAGGGAAATGTATACGTGACCCCGGGCCGCAATCGATTCCTCTTCGGTCGGCCGAACCGCCTCGACATTTCGCGTTTCGCGATAGCCCTGCCCGTTGTACCGCCGGCGGCGTGCCGACGTATTTATCGTCCGTTCAAACAATAAATAGAGTCGAAGATCGCGAAAAAAAATAAATAAATAAATAGTGATCCTTCGACTCGACTCCGTAAATTCTTTTAATATATTTTTGATTTTCCTGCCGGCGAACAAGTTTGCGACCAGAAAGTCGGCTATCGCTCCTCCCGATCATCGGCTTCCGGGAGACGACGGCGTCCGGCTGCGAGCTTTTTTTCTGTTCGGCGCGCGACGTCCCGGCCCCGGTTCGACTTTTTCCCGACGAAAGGTAATACCCTGTGAAAACGGGACCGTTTACCGCACGAGGGTTTCTGTTGGTTTCGATTTTGTCGTTGCGCTGTCGTTCAGTGAAAGACAATCGCAGAGGCCCGCGAGATTTCTCCGGATGATTGATCGAGACGCTATCTCGACGCGCGATAACTGTATGTTGAGACGTCAATGGCTTTATTTTGCTTCTATATAGGTAAATGTATACCCGCGTGTTTTATTTCAATTTCTCTTGATTTTAACCGTTCATAACTCGTTGGCAAAATATTAAAAAAAATGATTAGCCCCGGGGCTCAGTAAATTATCTCGTTTATAAAGTCTATAACATAATTGGTCGTTTTGTCCTAATCCCGACACACAGAGCCGCGGCCGTTGAAGTGCGAAACGTATTCGCCGCCGTGTTACGCGTGTACTGAGCGAGACGGACGGAGAATACAAAACGGACGTGTGTGTAAAGGCACCCCCTTAATTATTATTATTATTATTATTATTATTTTATTTTTTTTCTTCATACGCATTTCGGCGGCTAATGGTAATACACACCTTTTGCCGTACAGCCCCGTACCATCGCGGAATTATAATTAATTAAATTTAACGTACACGCGTTTCTCCCTGCGTGAAACTGCTTCCGGCCGTACGTATAATGTACACACACACACACATATATATATATATATATATATGTTTTATAATAATAATCATATTATTATTATTATTATTGTATTATGTTAAAAAAAAATATATAATATATATGCGCATAAAACACTAGGGACAGTATATAATGATATTGCGCGTGGCTGTACAAACACGTATTATTATTATTATGGTCGGGCCGGGGTGGGGTTGAAATGCGTTATTTTTTTATTTTTTTATATATATATATATACCGTCGACCCTGACGGGGACCGCGCGCGATACCTATACCGAAAGACCGTCTCCGGTATATACGCCGTTCTTGTTATATTTTTTTTTTCCCGTTTTTTTCCTCCCCGCCCCCCTCTCGTCATCGCGTATATTGTATTCCCGCGTATAATGTTATTATCAACGTGTTCGTGTCGGAGTGCATTTTCCCGGTGAATTCATCGAGGAAAACCCGCAGCGCCCAATACCTACACGCGCTCGCGGGTTATCATTACCTAATTTCGGAGAGCATCACGCGAGAAAAGAGACGAATGGAGTACCAGTGCCTCCCGTGTACGACGCGCAGAGCACTCCCGGGACCATTCCCACGTTTAATCACCACGAATAATAATAATAATATACGAATAAGCGAACACGCGAATATAGGTGTACGTGTACATATATATACCCACGCCTGGCTACCGGTTGGGTGCACGCGAAACGCTCGAGATTTATGACGTCCGCATGTGTAGAGTGTAAAACACACTGCGGGAAAACGGGCTCTACGCGAAAATTAGTAAAATGTCATTTACGAAAAAATCCGCGAAACGCCTATACTACACGTTTTTTTTTTTTTTTTTTGTTTTGCGCTACGTCCGTCGAACGGTGTACTACTCGTATCATTGTGGCGCGTTGAAATGGCAATTTTTTATCGCCGTTAAAACAATGTTGTATAATATATATATATATATATATATATATGTGTGTATCTCATTGTCGGGTATCATCACTGTTATCGGACAGCATACCCGAAACAAGTCGGACGGCCGATAACGAAAAAGTATCAAAATCGATGCTCCGGCGAGATACAGATCTACGGAGCGGTATCGAGAGAAAAAAAGTGACTAACGGATTGGACGTGTACTGCGGACCCGGCGGATCGCTTTGATTAATATCATAGAAGGGTGTCAGAGTCGTGAAAAGGGATGTTCAAAGAGGAAATTCTTACGGATAAATCGCGACCGAATCTTGTAACTGAGCAGAATATGGAATTGCCGTGAATCAATCGTAAAATCGGTCGGGGAAAAGAAGACAAACATCACGGCGTTTATCGTCCGACTACACCCGCGGGAACACTGATCGTCCACTATCGCCAGTGCCCCTTAAATAACACGAATTCCGATGACGATGTAATCTTATCTTCACGAGTGCGAAAACAGGACACCGTCGATTTTTATGGTGTCACACGCAGTCAATGTTTTGTTGGCATTTTTTTTTTTTTTTATATACAATTTTGTTTGACCCGATTTGTTTCCCATTGTTTTTCGGTTTAAATGGCATAAGTGCGTAAGTACTTTCAAAATTAACGTACGAATGCATACATCGTTTTGTTGGAGTTTTATTGTTTTGCACAACGCGTTTGAATCGTTGCGATTGTGACGTTAAAAATAATAAACCAATGCAAACCGGAGTAATAACGCGGGAGCCACGCAAGCCGCGGGATATGCGTGTAAACTAATGTGTCCACGGTGTGCTGTAAAATTATTTTTATAGACAAGTGAGAAAATATACACCGACGGTCAAGTGTAACATGTGCAATGTCGTTTAAATATATATTTTTCCACCGATTGGATTAAAAATCGACCTTTTTCATAGCCTATCTAAAATAATTGTTTTGCGAAAATCGCATTCGGAAATTCGTAACCGCGTAGAGAGTTCATAGAGCCCCGGCCACCGTCGTCCTAAACTCCCACTATTTGTTCTCGCGTACGGCCGCCGTCCTCGTATGTCGTTCTCCGTAAATCGCATCCGACCGTCGCTTTTTCGGTCCGCGTCCAGCTCCGTTTCGGTCCCGCGTCTATTCTCGTTACCGATTCTGACGATTTCCGCAGTTTCCCCGCGTGGCACGCCCGAAAAACCGCCGTCTCGGTCTGTCATCTCATTGATCTCGTCGCGTCCACTACGGACGGCGTGACCGGGACTTCAAATGCCCGTGACGGAACAATGCATCGGTACGGGGCCGGTAAGCGAACGGATAAAAACGTCCGTCCAACAATGCCCGGTGCCCTGGTCCGGGGCTCCTAAATGTCACGGGCCCGCGGCGTTTCCGGCCATAAACTCACCGCGCGCCCGTTCGTCGCGCTCTCCCGGATCTCCGAACGCGGGCATTAATAATACACACACGTATGGTATTACAACGGTCCGTTTCGCCCGGGAAATCCTAAACGTCGCGGCCCCGCGCACGGTTCCCGGACATTTGTTTTTCGCCGTAACCAAACTTATTATTATTAATTTTTTTGTCCGCCGATACGATAGTTTTAATACAAATATCGCGCACGTTATAATATTATACGGCGCGCGCGAGTTATGCTTATGACTGGTGCATAATATAACGTAGCGTATAAAGTAAAATTAACGGCGCAGCACCGGGGCTTTGGCCGGTCGTAAATCTAAGCGACACCTTTGGCCCCGGACCCGCCGGACAAATTATTAGACTTACTTTTCTCGAGATAGGGATAAACCCTTACCTTTAATTTGCATTCGGACACCGCCTCGTGGCTACACCCGCTTCTGTGTGTGTGTGCGTGTGTGTAGGCAGACCGGCGCGCCCTATCGTATTTCTCTCTAATACGGATTATCACGTTCCCTATATTTATATATTACGCGTACATAATATGGTAGGTAGTGAGATTTATGACCGAGCGCAGTGTTCGAAATGTAATGAAAAAAAAAAAAAAAAAAAAAAATATTTAAAAAGAACAAAAATGATGAAGATATTTAGATATTTCGAACGGAATTTCGAGTTCCTATTCTATGTTTTGATGAATGTAATTCAAAACCTGATAAATTCAGGTAGAAAAATGAACATTTTAATCGGTCCAGTTTTTAACGAATTTCATCATATAAACATTTGAACATTTAAAACGCTTAGGAGACATTCAGTAAATAAATAAGCATTACGTTAATTTATTTTTTATTTTTTTTTTTTTTTTTACTAAGCACAATACTTATTTGAACGAAACCGTGTATTAAATTTCTGAGCAATTTTAGTTGCCCGAACCAATTTAATATTCACACAATGTCCCAAAATAAAACTTGGAAAATTAAAATGGCTTTAAATAACTCAAAAAGCGTCAAAATTTTTAGAAAATTTCACCGAGAAAATAGAAAATATTAATATACGCAGACAATTTTGATTCTAACAGAAACCGTTTTACCGTGTGAAAATTCCCGTTTTGTACCGACCATTTTGCTACCAGAAACAACGTGTAAAATCTAATGGAGGGTTTTGGTCGAAAACTCGTTCGGGAAAAGAATTTTTTTTTTTAAATTGTACGCTTCGTATAGTAAAACTGTTTATACATTATATTATACAAACGTAATATCACGTTATATTATAATGGTTTTATGTTTTATAGAACCTAACCTTCGACAGAACAATTTTACAATAATATAATCACTACAAACATGGAACGTTTTTTTTTTGTATTTTTTGTATTTTTAACGACGTAATCACAGTATTCATCTGTGATATTGAATCCTTGAAAATTGTTATATAGGCACTAGTAAATACAAATTCAATTTTTTAAATGGTTTTATTCCGGATTCAAATAATTATATGTATATAACTTGATTTCCCGAGAGTCTCGACTTTTACACATTGCAAACATAATGTATATAATTGCACAGCGAGACCTTTAAATTAATAAGCAAACAAGTTACCTATACCGGAAAATGTTTGCTTTGTTATAAAAAAATAAATAACAACTCTTCGAAATATTGTATAAACTTGAAAGCGGTTTTGCCTGCGACAACGATACATTTCTCGGTTTTTAGGTTCAATAGAATATTGAAATTTTACTCAATTAATCATGTTTCAAGTTTACCGATGAATATATTGATTTTATACTATGATAAATACGCTTTTTGTTTTGCCTTTTTAAACAATTCTTCGAAAGGAAATTGATCTTCGAACCGTTAAGAACATCAGGAACGGTTTCTGGTAGCAAATTGTTGACTTGATAATGCATTTTGGGAGGTTTTTTTTTTCTTGTCGTTTTATTAATAACATGGATAATTGGTAACTCGACAACGATTTATGTTATTTTTGTTTTCCTTATGCAATTCAGTTAAAAAAGTGAAGACCTGAAACTGAATACTTATAGTATTGACACGTGATACTATTTTTAAAACACGAGTATATTCTAGTTGTTTGAAATTGTATAGGTTTTTTTTTTTATTGTTTTATGCTGATAAAAAGTTGGTCATTTAATTTGTTCAGCTTTTCAAGTTCAAACGTGTATTTAAATTCGTTATAAACACGTATTATTGTAAACTATTTTGTTGTAAAAAATAAAAACAATGTTTAATTAATAATAATTTATTGAAAAATGTTCAAACGGATTCCGTGCCAAATCGTATTTTTCGTTTATAAAATGGTTTATCGTTGCATACATGCTGTAAATAAACTGAATTTCCGCATACCTTCCCAACTTCTCACCTGCAGTATTGGCCTACCCAATGGTGCGAATTATGTTCGGAATTTGTTCGTTTTTTTTAAACCTATATAAAAATAATACGCTTGAGGGATAGAGGGTTATAATTATAGTTATTGTCTACTTATAACTATAATATAATAATTTGTTAAATTCTGTAATTATTTATTAGAAATAATAAGTTTTCAATTTTATCGCGTGCACGAATTTCGGTTATTTTCAACTCGAGCGTGTGAGTGTATTATATATATTTTACAAATGTAGTGTAGTTAACTGGTTCGATTTGAAAAGTTTAAACCTGTCTGTTTATATATCTCGGCCGCAGGGCGGTAGCTGTCAAACGGCCACAACAAGTGGAAATAAAGTCGTCCGGTCTGCTTTTGATTTAAAAAAAAAAATATATATATATAGGTGTGTGTGTGTGTGTGTGTGTATATATATATATATAAAATATATCAAATATCGATAAAATAAATATCCGCCAGAGAACCGCGCAAATAATGGATTTAGAAGTTTATTCTTCAGTCGTTCTCCGCGTGTCCCGGAGGGAATAATACGTATATATGTGTATAGGTATTGTGTCGGAGTAGACATGACCGAACAGCCATTTTTATCTGTGCGTTTTTTTTTTTAAAGTTCTCCCCCCCCCTCTCTCTCTCTCTCCCGTATGGCCCGGCGGACCGTATTATATAGCGAAACGGCGGCGGGCGAATGGCGGCGTCGTTGTCGTCCGTAACTGTCTGTCATTTGTCTTTATATATATATACACACGTAGTATAAACGCGCGTATTTCGGGATTGAGATCGCTGGTAAAAACCACACTGTCGAGGGTACACTACGGTGTGTGTGTATATATATATATATACTTTCCCACGCTAACCTCCCCTCCCCACCCACGGTGTTTCGCGTTCTAGGGGCTCCGGGTGTATCGTATCCGCCGCCCTCCCGTCCGGCCACTCGTCGGTATACCCCCGAGCTCTCCGCCCGGGCGTGTCCGTCTCTGCCCCTCCGTTTCGCCCGGGAACCGCGGCGGCGCCGCGGCAAAGGCTCGCCCGCAAAGTCAAACAGAAACGGTCGGAAGTCTTTCGAGACCGCCGCCGCCGCGCAGCCGGTCGGTGCCCGCGGGCGTACGCACCGCGGTCCGGCGGTGTGCTGCAGGGTCTCGGGTAATCGTCGCGGATATTTCACCCGGTGACGGAGAAAGCGGCTTTCGTCAGCTCTAAAGCTTTTTCCGATCGATCCGGACTCGCGTGTGCGTTTCGCGCGCGTGTTATGTAAACGGTGATAAATTAACCTCGCCGCCATTGCCGGGCCATCGGTCGCCGCCGCTGTTGGAAACTGTCCAGCGCTTTATAGACGACGGACCGGGGTCGGTGTATGTGTATGTACGTGTATGCGCGCGCGCGTGTGTGTATAATGTACGCTCTGTTCGAGTCCGATTAAATGCGCGAATAAAAACGACACCCGGCTGTTGTTGTTGTTGTTGCCGCCGCCGCCGTATAGTAGCCGCGTGTATGTGTATTTTTTTTTTTTTTTTTCAACGCGCGTTCAATGTACACGTACGAGGAGTCGTATACGATTATTACTGTACNACACCCGGCTGTTGTTGTTGTTGTTGCCGCCGCCGCCGTATAGTAGCCGCGTGTATGTGTATTTTTTTTTTTTTTTTTTATAGTGTTTTTTTTTTTGTTACCGTCCGACCGACGACCACCGGCTCTTATATACTGATTTACGATATTGCCGATTGAATAACGAAAAAAAAAAAAAATCAGAATTTAATGGAGTTTTATAAAAAAAAAAAAACCCGGGTATCGACGGATGCGGGGAAAAAAACAAAAACGAAAATAAATTATAATAATAATAATAATGGTAATAAGAGGAGCGCGTTTATACCGGTTTTTTTTTTCTTTTTTCAACGCGCGTTCAATGTTCACGTACGAGGAGTCGTATACGATTATTACTGTACCATTACAATATCACAATACATATATGTGGTATTATTACGGGCGAAAATTTGTGGCGGACCCCGGGGAATAATAACGGCAATATTATTATTATCGTTATTTCGTAGATAGAGTCGATCACGCAATAAAGTCCGGTCGTCGGCGGCGGCGGCGGCGGCGGCACCGGGTGTGCGACACAAGAACCTGCCCGACGCCGCAGCGAATACGACGTTATCCGTACTCTTATCACAACGTTATCGCGCCGTAGATAACGACGCGGCGGATAGGACACGTTTGTGTTGGTGTCGGTTTTCAATGCGGCCGTATATTTTTATTTTTTTTTTTTTTTTTGTGGGGAGGGGGGCGATTGAGTGATGAGAGCACATCGGGAGAGAGACACGTTTTGAGGCCTTATTAGGGTCATCTACATCAATCGTTTCATTCGCGAACGACACCAGAAAATATTATAGCATTCGTGCCGGGCAATCGGAATTCGGATGCGTATTGATTTATTCCTATTTTTATTTTTCTATTTTTTTAAACATTGTTATCACTTATCATATCGAAAACATATTCGGTCTACCCGCGTTACCTTCAAGCGTCATCACTCAATGTTCTTGTGATAAGCTTTCGTGTTCTTCCGCTTGTTCTTTTATTTCCTATGAATCGTACACCCCACGACATCACATTATCTCATTCTCGTCACAATTGAAATACGCATAATTGTACCGTATTAAAATGACTGCACGTGACTAGTAATATAAAATCGACACCAAAGTATATTAGAGCTAATTACTCGACTTTTGGGTAATTTTATTAATTTGGTACACAGTTAATAATTGGTCCTTACGAAACAATGTGATTAAACATATTTCTAACTACCTATCCTAGTGATTTTAAATAATTAATAGGTAGCTAGCATAAAACATGCTGCTAATTCTCAATTGAAAATGTTTAAATTATAATATTGTAAAAATTAAAAAGGTCAAAATTATTCCTACTAAATTCAGTGTATTATGAGTACTCGTGTATTTTGTATGTTTAGATATTTCACACTCTAGACGCTTTTATGCATATCGACAGCATTATCAATATTTCAATATTATTCCATCGAATCTATAATAATATTTTATATTTATTATATTTATATTTTAACGAATTAATAAAATGACGAATACAATAAGATAGTTATGTGATAATATTAGAAATCGATTATGTTACGATAAGAATGATCAACGAGAACGTTATCCCAGCGTCTAGTGATTTTTGTATCGCGTAAAGGTCCGCACGGTACAAATTTAACCTCCAATATACCTCTATAAAAATAATCGTGGTTCATCGAATAAGCTGACGATTTATTGTGCTATCAATATATGACTTAAATATTTAACCAAAACCGAATTTCCAATAGACTTGCCCGTGATGGCAGAAGCGTGGCCAAGACTGTTATTTGAGATCTGTGCCTCGACAAAATTTTACGGGTGGATCATAAGTCACAGGTTAGAAGTAGAAGTACGTACGATTTTAAAATAGTGAGTTTTTGAAATTGTTATCAATAACAATTTGTATTACTGATTTGTTCATAAGAGTTGGTAGCAAGTATAGAACATTAGGCATCACAGGAAAAAAAAAATAATACAAATATTTTACACGCCAATGGTGAGTGTACCGTAATGCACTGTTCTACACGATGGTAAATAATATTGTGAAATATCTAAAGACACGGATAAGATACGATTTCTTAAATAATCGATTATTTATATACGCGAAGATAAAAGACAAATTGCATTAATTATAAATAAAATAGCTGACGTCAAATTTGTATTCATACAAAAAAAAAAAAAAAGTGTTCCCGTTACCAATCTATATCATAAAAAACATGGATGCTAAAAGTGCACCGTCCACGGTACACGTCTAGATTTAAAAAGTGTCATGGCGCGCGCGTTAATTATTTTCCCTATTATATACCTATCAAAACTAATAACTCGAATAAACATTGTATTAATGAAGATTTGAAATAGATTTATCTGGACGATTTAATTAAACATAGAAGTCAATTAGAATCGACTCGTATCGATCGGTTGTCAAACTGCGTTTTGTTGTTTAAAAAACGTTTTTCTACGGGCTTGTTTCGATAATTTTCAAGTCAACACATACGATTATAATATTTACCCCGGACATTCGAAAGTATTACCGTATAATATGACAAGGGTCTGAATATAGTATCGTCTACGAATAAAAAAAAAAAAAAAAAATCACCGTCGTCGATGGGCATACACGCGCGTGTATCTAAACTCGTATTGTGTGCAAGTCGAACAGACGCGTTGTTCACTTTACACGTCATCGCGTTTATCTTTATGTTTCATCTTGTTCGTATGAATACATTTTAAATTAACCGAACGACTTGCACACGATTACCACCCCCCCCCCCCCCTCTCTCCCCCTTCCTCCAGGGGTGTAACATTATTACTATTATTGTATGTATGTATTTTTTTTTTTTTCGACACTCCGGCGTGTATCCCATTCAAAATGGGATCCGGTATCTGTACAACGCGTGACGTGATAAAATATGTAATCTACTGAAAACACGCGTACACAAATATTATTTCTATTTATGCGTATTAATCGGATCGAATGGCCGTGAACCAGCGATTTATAAGTCCGCGCGATACGGGTTTCGAACGTTTGTGTAATAATATAAAATTATGTGTACGTTCAGCGATGTAAATACTACGAAGAACGCACACAAAGTGGGTACGGTATCTCTCGTTCTTGGAGTATCGCACAAATTGTTTTTCCCGGCTGAATTATTTGTGTTTAAAAAAAAAAAAAAAAAAGAAAAAAGAGCAACGCGCGCACCGCGTATAATACTACATCAAAGCGCATTGGCAGTTCGATGACTGCGTCGAAGTTGTTTAAGGATAAATAAACGCTGATACCGTGCCGACCGAGCGTTTTAGGAAAGGGGCAGTTGGAAAGGAGATAATATGTCGGTATACAGATTAAAGAGTATTATAATTCAAGTGAATTCACCTATATTCCATGCTATACTCCATCAATACACGATTCCTATCGACGGGAACAATACCATACATTGCCAGTTTTTCTCGTGTAGCTATTATACAAAACTACGATAAAATTGTGAAAAATTACCTCCTCGATTACCATCAACTATACATCGAAAAGGTTACATGGTAGTTCCAGTGAAGCCCTTTGTGCTAATTAACACGCGTTAAACAACGTGTATTGTTCCTGTTCCTGTTTTTTTTTTCTGATTTACTACCTTACATATTATTTGCGAATTGAATTTACTTAACAACTTATGTTAATTTGTTTGTAAAATCGTTATTTTCATTTAGTGAAGTATCAAGGTATACCTATTTTCAACTCGGAATTCCATCACATTATAAAGCAAAAAAAAAAATTATAATTCATCCGTTCATCTGCCTGCCTATATTCTAATAGTATTAAGACGGTAAATTTGAATGTTGTACTATTAAAATACTTACTGGTGATATATTTCAAAATTAACTCGTTAATTTTAAATTCAAGTAAAAAAAAAAAAGACATATTTCGCACGATGGGTAGGCCACTGTTGTAGGTGAGAAGTGTGGAAGATAGGATATATATATATATATATATATAGAAAAAATTAATTTATATCTGTACGTAACCAAAATACTATTACTGACCAAAAATGATACGAAACGAAGTTTTTATGATTCGTGTACGTACATTTTCCAGGTTTTTTCTACATTTCTTCCCGGTTTGTTCGATTATTATGAAAACCGCTTGGAAAATCTAAAAATGGCATTTTAAAAGTACTAAGTAGAAACAATTCCCCTTCAGAAAAAGTGATACATTTGAAACACTAAAACAAGATTTCTGATAGAAAAAACGCTCACAAAAGAAAAAAAAAAACATTATTCTAAAACAAATACATTCCTCGCCACGCTCCGAATCTAAAAGTTGAGTTAGTAAAAATCGATTTTGCGTAGATTGGTCGAGCAATAATTAATTTAATTGTTATCTTTTTAGTTCGCCTTAATCTTGGTTTACATCTATTTACGTGTACACGTTTATATGGGTATTTGTTTAACAAACAAACTTAAATAATATTTTGTGCACTACAAATATTTTTATAAAATTAAGGTGTTTAATATGGTAGCTATATATTTCCGTCGCAGTTTTACTATAGTGTTAAGTTTTTACTTGGCAAACAGGTGTCAGCAAACGTATAAAACTCGATTTACATATTATAATTTATTTAAGTCGGTATATTCAACGATATCCATCTGAAATTCTGTTTAAACGGAATATACAAACGTGTATAAAATAAAAAAACGTAGTGATCGTTTTTTATTCGTTATATTATTATTATTTTTTTTTAATCGCTGACATATACTTGTATAATAAACACGTAATATTTACACACAAACAAATGTCAGAAATGTATTTCTATTCAATGGGTTTACATTATTTTTTTCTTCTAATATAATAAATGGGTTCGATAATTTATATCGCTGCGTAGACGTAACAAACGGTCGAGAACGTGTTGGATTTGTATATAATATAGTGATAAATATCAGTATTTTTTTATTTCATTTTTTTTTTTTTTTTTTTATTACACCATCGCATTTTTTTCCTATTCAATATTCCGTGATATCTTATTTTGTTAGTATTATTATCATGAATTTTTTTTTTTAGTAATGCAGTAATATTTTAGATTCTGAACACAGTGAGGAATGTACCTATCGGTTTTACTTTTTGTATTTTTTTTTTTTTTTTAGGTCTGTGGACAACTTATCTACAAGAAATTCTTTAACAAAAATTCTATCTGATGTTAGTGAATAAGTCTTTAATAAGTAACAATTGATTTTTCCTATCTGCTTTCCTAATAATTAAGGAAACCCAGAAAAAATTTATGCAAAAACGAGCAAATTTATAGCAATTAGTATTTTAGATTTTTTTTTTTTTTTTTGGCATTTGATTATTTATTTATAAAAATGTACATTAAATTTTCACATAATACTTATTTTAGCCTGTTCTAAACGAGGCTTTTTATTGAAATTTAATACTTTCTGTAATCATATTTTTATGTTTTATTAGGTTTAATTGTTTTGGCCGGCAAATGTGCTAAAAATTTTACACGAGGTTTTTTTTTTTTTTTTTTTTGTAAGCGTTTTATAGTTCTTTGACGAAAATCGTAAATATCACAGAATTTGAAAATATTTTTAATGAAACTCCGCTCATAATCGTATTTCGTTATCAATGGTTTACCGTTGTGTAATGAAATTACTTTTTGTGTTCTACCTTTCCAACAGCGTGACACACCCAAGGGAAGAATTATATATATGTTTATAATGCATGCTTTACGTTAATATAATCTAAAATCGAAACAAATTAGGCACATAGAATTCGTTTTATCGACCATTGGAAGTATATTATTATTACGGGTATTTCGTATGCCGAACGATGTTAAATTTGTTAAATTATGTTAAATTTTATAAACTTTTTAGAGATACAGTCAGTGTGCGCACTATAGTAAACCAAAATTACGGTCTACACATTAAACATTTTATTCGTTTTAACGTTTTCCGCGGCGGCTTGACGGTGATGGTATTTATATTCGTGTGTGTACGAGATCCTATCCGAAATTAAATTCAAATAGTTTTCTAAATCGTTACGATCCCCTCACGATATATTGCAGTCGCTGCCATTGCGCCCAGCAGCTATATAGCCTGTCGTGTGTCCCATGTGTTAAAAGCCGTATTATGGGTTTTCATTAAAAGGTCTTCTCTCGTCCATGTACCGGAGTACATTTTGGCGACATCGACAGGTGTACGACGGGCGACGGAAAACCGTCAGGCGGGAAGAGCTGGAGGTAGAGGAGAAGGATGTTTTATGAGCCCCAGGCGAGTCGTTCCGCACGGCGACGTCCTATATGTACGCACAGGAAAAACGTCTATCCCTTAGGAACCCCGAGTCCCCGACCGACCATGTCTTCGGGACCGCTGCTGGTGCTGCGTGTATGGCGACGGATCCCCGTGACCGTTCATTAATTCTTAATTAAGTACCGCAAAACGAACCGGAGGGGGAGGGTACAAAAAAAAAAGCAGTTTTGGTCTTATGTACACAAGACGGGGAAACGAGAAAAAACCGAATTCGCCCCACCATGGCGTATACTATATATATATCGTTACAGGGTTGTTATATGTATATATCGAAAACCCTATGAGGGTATACGATATAATGGCGTCGCAGGGAATTCAATTTCACCTAATATTATTTTACTTATCAAGAGTTATTGCCCCATTCGCCCACCTCCCTCCCGTTTTGTCAACGGAATAATTATTTTTAATCGCTTTTACCGGACGAGGGTGCGGTATGTGTACCTAAGCGCATATATACGTGTATATGTTTATTGATCTGTTGTTTTTTTTGTCGTTTGCAGGGACGAAAATAATTGCAGAAGGTGCTTGGTGATCACGGAAAAACACCAGAACGTGATACAGTACAAAGAAAGTGAGTTTGCAAAAAAAAAAAATAAAATATATATAAATAAAAATACAAGTATACTTTTTTACATTTTGTTTAAAATTAATTTGTCTCCTAAATCGATTTCCTCCCCTCTTACCTAATATACACTACTGAATTTAAGCTGTTCGAAATAACGTGGACGGGAGATGAACACTGACACACACACACACACAAACACACAAAAAAAAAAAAATAAAAAAACAAAAACTCAATTCATTTAACCGGCAAACAATTAGTTTTTAGTTTAACTTTTTAATTAACATTTTCGCCCTTCCTCGACGGACGGCTATGCTTTTCTCCTCGACCCTATTCATCCAGCAGCGTTCAACTTACTGTTGAATTTGACTTATGACATACATTTATAATATCATGTGCCTATCCTAAATTTACGTTCCCATTGCTTAAACCAATCTTCTCGCGATTTCCGGTTGTTATCGATGTATTTAATCGATCTACTTTTTTTTATAAGTCATTTATCGAATCTACATACTTAAGCACAATAAGTGGGCGCGATAGTTGCATTTGTGTCAATTCGATACTACTATTAATAAAATATGAGATCATCGTTAGAATTTTTTATAGGTGTAGATAAAATATACACATTAACTGATATCAAAAGGTATTTTGTAATTGATTTAACTATAAATTGTTTATTTATTAAACCTAAGATAATATATTATGACAAGTACAATTTTAGTTTTTCCTTTGTCATTTTTACCCCGTAAGTTTTTGAGTTTGGACATTTTAAGTCATAGGACTTGAGACCTTTTCTTTTTTAATTCAGAGTTTTTTTTTTTCCTAGACTTGTCCGCATAATATTTCAAAAAGTAAAAATTAGGTTTTTATTCAAATTCACCCATTTTAAATCACTATTGTATTATACAAATAAACTGTAAAATATGTATGAATTTTTAATAGATAAAAGTAAAAAAAATAAACTTAGCACCAAAATCAAATATTTTTTCATAGCTACATATATCGTACATTACCGTACCAGCCATTTATATCGTATACAACATAATTTAATGACATTTTACCAGAATTTTGTTATTTTTCATCCGAATAAAACGTGATCGGTTTTTCATATTATACACTCTCATACGGGCGTCTAAAAATTCCGGCGTAAAACCGGAAAATCTTTTAAACCCTAAACTCTCTACACTAAAAGTACCTCGTAAAAAAAAAAAAAATCCTATCGCCGTATATTTTTGTAAACCTACAGGACAATGTATACGTAATATCATTATTACTCGTGCGCGTAACCGAAAAATATCGACTAAAATTCGTATAATATATAAACACATTATTATTTATTTTTTTTTTTTTTGTTTTGTTTTGTTTATATATATATATATACACATATTATAGTATATATAGTATATATAGTTCATGCATATTGCATATCTCGTCCCGGAATCTTTTTTTACCACGTTTTTTTTTTTTACTCGAACCATTACATTCTAAATCATTGTTTTATGGGGCCGGGAGCTTTATAAAATATCCCCGCGACGGGATAGTAATAATAATATGTGTTTATAGTACGCATGTATGTAATGCATATATATATATATATTTTATGTATGAAATAGTTTAAACGGTAGAAAAAATACATCTGAAAGCCAAATACACCCCTGCGTCCTTATGCGTCGCGGCCGAGTTATATCTTTGGTCCTTGGGAAAAACGATACGAGTAATTTTTTTTTATAGTTTTTAACACGAGCAAATTAAATGTTTAAAAATTGCTAAATGCCATAATTGTATAACTATAATAACAACAACAACAAAAAAAAAAAAAAACATAATAAATTATATCGTTCTAAACGGTCCAACTCGTATAATTATTATATTATGACTTGCGTCTGTTGCCAAATAAAAAGTACATTATTGGTGGGCTAGTAAAACGCACTCACTGATAAGCAATAAGTAGCTTTTTTCCCCTGGGAATAGCTTTTTTGAAATTGCATATTTTATTTTAGTCACCTAACCTTTCCAATTTGTCTAAGTTTAAATAATTTGTCAAGTCACTTTCAATCAGGTATCATTGAATGTAGCATTTTAATTTTCGATATAACATTATGCAATTATATTGTGTTAGAATATAATACACATGGTATACACTTACGGAATTTAGACCGAAATATAACGGGAAAGATCACATAAGAAAAAAAAAAAAAAAAAATTGACTTAAGTCCCGTTTGCCCAGGACCGAAGATATAGTCGGCGGTACACTGTACATTATCGGATTAAATCGACGTATAAAGGCAAGGAGCGCACGTGTGTGTGTGTGTATATTCAAAATATCGAGGTGAATTTCAACGGGGCGATTTCGCATGAAATATTATAATATTATATAGGTATTTTCAGGTGCGCTCGCGAAAACACACTCGGGTGCTTCTTTTCAGCGACGTCGTTCGTTCGCGTATACTCGCGTATGTATACAGTATTTTTGTAGGTCGCGGGGCGCGGAGTTTGACGGTTAAATCGGCTTATATAAGACCCCCGGGGCCTTTACTTACACGCTTCTCTCTTTCTGTATGCATGCATATGTGTGTGTGTGTGTGTGTGTGTGTGTGTGTGTGTGTGTGTGTATTTATCTGTATGTATGCGTGTCTATGCTCCCCATCTCGCTCGATGCCAAGTCTCTATCCCCCCGGCGTCTTAATAGCTTCTTACTCGTGTACGGCGGCGGCGACGACGACGACGAACGGATCTCTGCGGGACCGGCCGCGGGACTCCATTAACTAATAGCCTCCGATCCCACTGGACCGCCGCCGCAGCAGCCAGTGTCGCCCGTGGCAACACGCGACTACAACCGCGCTGCAGTGACAACGACGGGCTAATTGTATTTTTTATATCCATAATGCGTTCTCTGTGCATTATACCGATGAGGTATAATACGCGTGCGAGAAACCCGTCGCACGTAATATTGTGCCTCGTTGTATTTTTTCCCTGTACGAGAATTCCCGCCACCGCGGGTTGGTCATCGATTATTTTCTCCGATTTCGTAAAACGTTCGATTTTTCGCTTTGCGATTATTCGCCGCCTCGGCGTTAAGATTTTCCCGCCTATCTACTGACTGACGACCATTTATTGCAAAGACGATGACGCGCGTTCGAGACCGCGAAAAGTTCGACAACAAAATATGTAAGGATCGGATTTGACGGATTTTGATTGATTAACAAGTTAACGACGGTGGCGATCTTAAATATCTGATTTTTTTCGCTTTCTAAATTACGATATCGACGGACAGAAATACGATATTTCTCCGTTTATATTCTTCGTCATAATAGCATATACAATTTTTGAAATATTTAAAATCACCTCCGTCAAAATCGACTAAATACTTGTTAATCAATCCAAATCCGGTGTCCGTAATCAAACCCAAACCGCATATGTGAAATATCACAATTTAACGATGTCCATATCTCGTTTGAGAATTAAAATGTAATATATTTTATATATTCTTTAATTGAAATACATTGAGATTTAGACTTAAGGAGATTGCAGTAATTGGAAAAATAGTTATACATTTAAATTGAAAATCCAGGCAGAATTGTATGATACTCTTATCTCGCTTTAAAATTAAACTATTGAAACTATAGCATCAACGTTGCACATATGCTCTTATCATTAGTTTTGATAATAGATCGATTCATTCTACGTTCAAATTAACAGCAAAAAGTGGTCCCAGGTGATTTCAAATTTCTTATGCCGTATACGCTTATAAGACAGTACATACGGGTATATACCTTAAGTACTCGAAATTCGCTGTTATAAAACTATAAGGAGTTTCTATATATTTCAATAATAATGCGATATTTTATATTTTTTACATTTATTTAATCCGATAATTATTATTATGCAAAATGGTTTTTCAGTAGCCCGTTTGTATATAGAAACATGCATTTATCTACACATTCCGAATAATATTTAAAACGGTCCACGCAAGTTTCTCCGCGATAAAAGTTTAACCATCATCCGAAAATCCAAAAGTTAGTTACCTCCATTTAAGTTTGGAAATTTTCAATTAATTACAACTATATATATATACACTGTACCGGTACTTAACATATATGTTTTAAATTTAAAAATTAAACTCCGAATTACTAAGCACGTACATAGCGAAATAAAATAAACAAAAACATAAAGATTTCGAAACTTTTTGTATTACAACGCTGCAGCGCGGCGCGAGTTTCACTTTATAAAATTGTATACGCCCGCACGCGATCCAGTCGAATAGAACACGGACGACCCTTACGTTTTTAACTTGAATTCAAATTGCGATATTACCGCGAACAATGTTATTTTTGTACCCCGTTTATTCGGTATGTTTTTTTTTTTTGTCCTTCTAATATATTTTCACACTCGACGAGCGATAACTGTTGCGGCGACGACCGTACATAGAAATTCCATCATTAAGTATATATAATATGATGTCTAGTGCAATCGCGTGCGAGGGATTATACCGCTACACGAATGTCGTTCCGTAATTTGTTTCCGGAGTGCTAAATATTATTCCCCTCCACCTCGCTGTGTGCGTATTTATATATATATATACATATACCGGTAAACCGTGACCTGCGGGAAAAAAGTCCTGGCACGCATTGTGGTATACCGAATTGCCGAGTACATTATATAGGTACCGAGCGGTAATAATCGCGGTATAGCGGCCCCGAATGAGAATAATACGATTATTTTTTTTTATTTTTTTTTATTCGAACACTTAATCTTCGGTCTTTTTATTATGCCCGTTGAATACGAGACGTAATTGCTATCGGAATCGACTCATCGTGGACGGTGATGAATAGCATCATTGCAATCGGCCGGCAAACACCGCGCGAGCTATAATAATACACTTCGACGATTAGTTTTGACCGCGCGGTTGTCGACTGGCCAACGAATCGGTGGCGCGTACAATATTACGAGTGGTATTATTATATACAGAGCGATTCGTCTAACGCGGTTCGGCAATTCTGTCTGTACGGAGATTTTGGTTTTTTTCTTTTCTTTTTTTTTTGTTCCGGTTTTTAATTTATATACTATAATACTATATAGTATATCGTCTAAAAGTCTATATTTGTGATGTTTTCAAAAAAAAAAATATATGTGGGTAATAAATTTCAAACCAACGCTCGTGTATTAGATGTGAACCCAACCCTTGTCCAACTATATACTAGCTCCTCCGGTGGTATAGATCGTCTAAAGTGTAATAACCTTATAGATAAAAAATAAACGGATAGGACACGCCTATACTGGTTCCATAATGGGCGATGGTGTTTTTTGGGAAAGAGATACAGACGATAAGGTCTTTATCATCTATATGGTTCTTATACTAACCATAACGAGACAGACAGATACTATATGGTGTATTTTTATCTCTGATAAAATAAGAACGTGAACATTACCAAACTGCCTACCTATTCATTTATTTACTAATAATAACTCATCAAGAACGATATATACTTGTATTTTTGAAAATTATTCTATTTTCGAATCTGCAATAGAGGATGGTTACTTTTTAATAGACAAAGTAGACAATCGCAACGGATCATCGATAAAATAATCACTGTATACATACGATTTTCGGATTGTGTCCTCCGCCCGAAGGATATAATATTATTGTGACCGGGCGTATTATCTAAATTATTTTTTTTCTTTTAGCATTCACTCGAACGCGCGTGCATATTATTACCGGCAGATTCTCGTTCAATTTCAATGTAATAATAAATTTATTGTGGTTGAAAACCTAACAAAATAATAAAAATTCCGATGCTTGTGCGTACAGGGAGAGACAATAGTATTTCATTTACTGATTCTTTAGGTTTTACAGCTAGCTCATTAAAAACCTTCGCCATTCTCTCCGTTTTATCCTTGATCGAGTTTTGTGTTCATATAATACTGTTGCATAATGTACATACTGGTCAAAACCAAAACGGAAAGGGGATGCTATCCATAAATTTTGGGAATGAATTATCATTTGTCACCTTATATTTACAAATAATTACGTTTTTTTTTTTAATATTAACATTTTTTTTGTCAATTTTTTTTTTTGAAAATAGGGACTATCATACTACATTTATTATGTTATTTTTGTATTTATATTTTTTCTTTCGCTACATTTGTACACTTCCAGCAGTTCCTTCTTCGGAACAAACGATCTAAGTCTCAGGAATTACAGTCATATAATTATAATATTTTGTTTTGTTTATTTTTGTATACACATTTGAGCGTCAAGTTTATCTCGATTCGTAGTGTCGCAGAGTTTTGTTTTTACAATCTTTGGCTTACAAAGTGCACGTTCGCGCGAACAGGTTAAAACCGGAATTAAAGATGTAAAGCTGAAATGACACAAGTGAAGTGAAATTTGCAGGTCGTGTCTGTACATAATAAGCGCGTTTCGTAGACACGCCTATGATTCAAATTCAAACACGCCGCGGTCATTCGGTTTCCACAACGAGAACTCGAACAAAATGAACGAAGCATAAACCGTATTTTTTGGTATTAATTATATTATATACAACCTCGCACACATCAATTTACTACTCCGCACTATAGATAATTATTTCGGTTTTATGTAGTTACCAATGTACTAAAATAATTACAAAACCTGAACGAGCATAGAGTGATCGTATTTAATAGAATATAATGGATAGACTAACGAACCTCATTAGAGGAGGATCAATTATAATATTATTTGATTATCTATACTAAATTCACAGATAGAAACTTATCAGGCTAGTTTCTCAGATTTTCCTCGACTTTATAAAATTCGTGAAATTATTTTTACCCTTTTTAATGATAAGACATTTTACATTAATTTATATTTACCGATACCTATTAAAAAAAAAATGCGGTAAAACTGTTATTACGGACGAATGAGCCAGACGAAATTGTGAGATTAACGGAATCAGATTTTGTCTTCTAGTTTTCAATCGAGGTGATTTTTAATATTCAATTTAATTGTTAAAATATTGATAATTAAAAAAAAAAAAAAAAAAAAATGCACAATAATTTCCATTATTTGAATACCAAACAACACATATTTCGTTTATCGAAAATTGAGACACAGTGCAGTATATAATATACAATTGACAGTCGCTGTTCGTTGGCGTGTCTACGCATTTCGACTTTTATTGTGGCTAGGAAATTTATTTTTTCATAATAGTATACTTATTACTTATCTATAAATATCAACAAATAACAATAACTGTTTTTATTTAATCATTTTCACCATGGTAACTCCGAAATCAATTTAAAAAAAATCAATTTTTTCATTACGTAACATATCAAAAATCAAATGTTAACCTCTAGTATAGTAACCCTCTTGGCATTAAATTTCGAGATAAAAATAGATTTTCATTTTGTTTTGAATATTGAGTGTGCAAAGATTCATCAAGATCGGAATAAAACTGTAGATTTGTATAGCGGATAAATAGATAGACAGATTTTCAATTTTATTTATAAAGCAGTCTTTAGACGTCGAATTGTATTGTACATTTTATAAGTTTTTGTTGTTAGTCATAATAATTTCATCGTTATTAAGTGCAATATATTTTTTGATGTTTTCATTGTATTATTATACATTTTCCTGTATATACACATAGCGAAAGCTTTTCAACAATGTTCTATACCTGTATAGGCGTATTATCTCGAAAGTAAATTAAAAACATCTACACGCGACTACTCCCGGAGTATAACGTATGAATTTTTAATTTTATTATTTTCGGTAAAGAATTCCGGTAAGTTCCGTCGTATAGTAGTAGTAGTAGTATAGTCTCGTATTATCGCGTCTCGGGAGACGTTTTCATCTAAAAACTTCCTCTGCGTATACTGCCGCTATAACTACCTACCTTCTTCCGGTCGTTAATGGAAAATCCGCCCGAGCATAAGGAATAGTAATTACCGTATAATAGCCATAAAGAGGGATGGAAAAAAGTATATCGTCCACTTGTGAATTATTTATTTATTTACATATATATATATATGTGTGTATATAAATGATAATGTAGAAATCCTTTTTCTTTTTCGCCGACTTCTAAAGGTTATTATTATTATTATTATTATGATTATTATCATTTTTTTTTTTTTTATTACTTGATATCGGTATCTAGGTAATGTGCAGGTATATATATGTCCTCCGTACCCCCTTTGAAATATTTATTTCGTGATAATGTTATAATAAAAATTGAATTTAAAATAGAAATCGGTTCTCGCGTCCCGAAAGAAAACCAATATAATTTAATGATTAATGTATTATAAGTATACATATGTATGTAATATAATTAATTAAAACTTTGAAAAAAATTACGAAATTAAAAAAAAAAAAAAAAAAACTAAAAACTAAAAACTAACAATTATTATTGCTCTTTCGGTGCAGTTATGTATTATACAGTGTACATAGTGTACATAATTTACGATTGTAAACAATTATTATTAGTTTCCTGTTTCGTTAACCGTGCATATAATGCGACAGTTTTTGTTTATAAAATATTTTATATATTCTGGTACAGAACGTGCGGTGAAAAATACTATAATAAAATTCGGAAAAAAAAAAAAAAAAAAAAAAAAAACAAATTATTTAGACCATATTGCAACCAACCGACATAACATCGGCTATCTAGTGTACGGCCGCAATAATTAAAAAAAAAAAATAATAATACTTTTTCCACGAGGGCGATTCGATGAATATGTTTAGTCGAATAGAAAACATGGAATAAATTAGTTTTCCATACAATTTTCGGTATACATACATATTATTACCTACTCGTTTGTGTTATCATTTTTATTAATATTATTATTATTACGTAAATACGTAAATTAGTTGCAATAAAAGTATATTCGATTTGTTTTAGAACTTTGTTATGATGAACCGACACATGATATGTTTTCCCAAAACGAAATAAGAGCTTTCTACCGTTCATTAATTAACCCTTTTTTTTTGCGTTTTTAAATTGAAATTGTTTTGAAAAAGAAAAAAAATGGTGTACTAGTTAATTTTTGATTTAATTTTTTCTAAGAATCGTTATACCGTATTGAATATGATATAGTTGATAATATTGTACTGTTCGATTCACATATATTTATATCTATGATTTTTACAACGTGAAATCGTATTTGAGAATACGTACCCTATGCTTATTTGTTGGTAACCGAACCCAGGACAATGCGTCTAACCGTAAAATGTTCTGTATCCCTCCGATCTGAATCCGTCACATACTATTTTATTCCTTCGCGTTCGAGTAATTTCATTATAATAATATAACTGTGACCAAATACTATGACCAATATTATTAATTTGTAACTGAAATTAACAAGAATCTCGCAGCATTCATCATCGTCATTATCATCGGTCGTAGTAGACGCGCTTGACGAAAAACGGACGAAATCCATTGATCATTTCGAACCGTTTCAAATAATAACTGTAGTGTACACTATATATTTGCATATACGATTCGAATAAATTGTCGCCGCGTATACCTCCTAATCGACCCTACGGGGGGAAAAAATACAAAACTATTCATAAAACATATAGTGTTAACGATAAATCATTGCGTGTGAAAAACGATTCTAAACGGAGCTCGGGTTAACATTTTCGTCTGATGTATTGAAAATTGTACTGTATACGTAATAATATTTTACCTAATTAATTTTGAAAGGTTTATAACACATAAATTACGAAAATCCGTTGAACTTTTTTTTTTAACTTCTTAAGAACTATTGCGATGAACATTGTATTTACTTTTCGATGATATTTACTCGGCCAAAACAATTTCATCAACACAAATCAAATAGAAACTCAAACATTGAGAATAGCTTCAATAATTTACTATGACAAAAAAAGCCATCGGAATATTTCAGAAATTGTACCATGTCTGGAAATAACTACATAACATTTAATAAGTATTTGGTGAACGTTTTAGGTAGATTTTTTTTTCTTGGAATTACAACAAAATCGAATTAAATAAAAACCGTTATTATGTAAATATTCCATTCTCCCGACTTTCCCTACTCTTCTATTTTTTGAGAAAAATACACGGGAAATTCAGAAATGACCTCCCCGATAGACCTCCCAGATAAGATATACTACCAGAAACCACCTCAGCTGATGTTGTTGATAGGAGCATTATTTCTAGTCGGAAATTTGTTCGCAGACAGGAAAAAAGCACACGTCATATAGCAAAGACACAGATACATCCAACAAAGGGAGAGAATTATTGCTATATACGAATCGTTTTAAGGCGATGCTGCTGGTTATTGTCCGTTTATCATTCCACTCATCCGAAAAACATTACAGACCCGAAATTTGATATTTATTAAACAACCGCGACCACACTGCAGTAATTATAACAATAATTTTATATCTACTATAATATTTAACTAAGACCACCTGAAATCGAGGTCTCCAAGGTTATAATCTTCTTGGTGTTTATTATTACCATATTAATTGACGATACCGTCATCATATTATTAATTATTCGTACGCAATCGTCCCCATGATATAATAATATACTATTTATTATCTAGTAGGCGGGTAGGTATTCATTTTAGTGTCCATATTTCTTAACGTCCAAATTAAATATACGAGTAAGAGACTTGTTTTTAAATGCGTCATTATGAATAGCATTTGCATTTATTTTTACTAATAGTAAATGTTATGGTACTTAAACTGTAATCACATGTTGACATTCACCTTTGCGCGTTTTCCGTGATAACGTTTTGTTCTTTCGGTATGCCTATCGCTAATAAATTTATATATTTTGAAAAATCATAAGCGCTTTCCTTTCCCGCCATTACTTATACGATTGAAAAATTTATCAAAGTCATAACCCACCTATTCACGTCAACAGCATGTGTTAATGTACACATTTAAACTAATTTATAATGTCTTCTAAACAGACTTCATGTTTTGTCTCCTATAATACATTACGCTAGGATAATGGTTTAGTAAAAATTAAAAGATTTAAAACTGCTGATGATTATGTTATTATTGTAAGTGAGAAGTTAGGAACGCGGGGTACGCATAGATGTATGCAATTTATACCTGTACGTAACAGTAAATCATTGTTACATACAATTTTGTGCGAAGTTCGCTTAAACATATTTTGAAATGTCGTAATTTTGTACGATCAAAATGTTAAATGCCCATAAATAGCTTGAAATTTGCAAAAATATATTTAAGTTTAAATTTAAATTTAACAAATCTGAAAAATACGTTTATACAAGTATTATGTGTAAACGTCAGGTTTCTACGATTATTTTTAAGCTAATAACAATGGAATCGTCGTTGCCGTACGTTTTTCAGGTTTTCCAATAATTTTTCAAAAACAGCAGAACACAACAACGTAAATTGAAATCTTAACCGCACTCCGGTTTTCTAAAATTAAAATGAAATAACGTACAACATAAGTTGATTTAGAATATGAACTTTCCATTAAAAAAGCTCAATAAAAAGTGTTCTCAAAATTGAAAATATATCATTTGTCTCGTATTTTATCTTTTTCTCTTACTTAATGCTCTCAAAAAGCTTCATGTCTTAGCTGTCAAAACAACTTCCCAGACAGCAAATTACGGTTAGTGGAATGTCTTCAAAAATATTTAAATCTCTTATCATACAATTTTCAGGAAATATTTTAAAATTATTACTGAAACAATTCTTCGGAGATTACATTTAAATACTTATTATTAAAAATAAAATAAAATTTTAACATCAGACAAATAATATGACAGTAGTCATATATACTGTAAAATTGTGAAAATGCCTTTATGTAACAGACAATGTATATTATTTGATTATTTATAAACTAAAAAACTACTTGAATGGGGTAATCAACCACTAAAATTGACTCACATAGGAAACAATATAAAATAAAATACGATCATTTCATTTTTTTTTTTTTTTTTATTTCTGGTACCCATCGGTTACACAGTCATTTTTTTTTTTAATTTTATGATAATATAATCCATTGGTTTCACGAAAAGACATAGTTTTTTTTTTTTATTTGTTCACTGCCGTGCACGAACAAAATTGGATAATGCTAGTAATCAAATAATATACTTAAAATTTAAAATATTTTGAACTGAATTTTATTAATTATGATTTATAAACAATACGTTCCGATGATGTTGATGTATTTAGAAATCTGTTTGTATTTCTAATGTATTTTTTTTTCTATTCAATATTTGCTACGGCTTATTTTTAATTATTACTCTCAACCCACGCTCTCCAGATCTCCCCTGCCCGTTGCAGGTCTCCACTGAATAACAACTATTCTGATTCCGTCATCCTGTCCTCTGCAAATGTCCAAATCATTCGCAGTCTTTGTTCTTTGATAGCATTTGTTACACGCAGTAATTTTGTTTATCTCACGCAACCCATCTGTTTTACTACTATGCCATTTTGTTTCTTTGCAATATCAAAAACAGGACCGCATATGGATCTCAATATTTTATTTTCAAACGCGATCGATTTTATTTCAATTTGTTCTCTGGTCAGTGCTATACTTCGGCATCCATAAAGACCTTATTACCGTACAATTTTAATTTTTTCGTTTTAGCCGTAACACATTTAGGTACGTACTCGTATTTTTAGGTACATAAACACATAACATGTTAGGGTACATCACAGGTATATACAAATAGGTGCTAGACAGCCGACTTAGAAATTCATGATAAATCATGAATTAAGCAATCGTGATTAATATGTAAAATATAAATATTATGTATCAACAAAAAATAAAAAAAATTGTAAAACTAAGGCATAAAATTAACCATTACCAAAATATTTTTGGGATACTAAAACGAGCCAAAATCCTTGCGGTGTCTCTTATGTGTAACGCCAAAAGAATCTAAACAATTTAAAAAAAAAAAATTGTGAGAATCATATAATACTTGCGTCTTGCGTTGATCGTGCCAACTTTTTATTATTTTTACCTTTATTCCCGTTTTACTTTGCCCGTATCAGTATATTGTCAAAAAAATAGGTGAAAATAGTGGACACTAAAAGTGTTCTAGTGTTGTTTCAAATATTTTTTCATCCGTGTTACCGTTGATGCCAGCACAGCACAAGGATTAAACTATACATATACTAAAATAACGCTATGAGGATATAATAGTACTGTATACCAAAAAAATATAAAGATTTAAAGATGACGTTTTACGTGTTTTCATTTTTCACTTACCCACCCGGTACAGCCCTTAGTTTTTAGTTATTTTTTTTTCATCCGTGTTACCAATAGGTAGCCTATATTAATTCAGCTCGGGTAGATTCTTTATTTTAAATTGTTATAGCATTTTCTTTTTGTTTATTTTTTTTACATTATTTTTTTTCATTTAGTCCGTGCTTCTAAGGTACTCCAAAATTTAAAAAAAAAAAAATTAATTTTTGTACCAAAAATACCTATAAACTATTCCCTTTTCGTGACAATAAGTTGCCTGCGTTTTTTTCAATGGTCCAATATCTGTCATTTTACTAAAATTTATCGAAATTGGTTTAGCGGTTTAGACGTAAAAATCTAGCAGACAGACTTACTTTCGCGTTTATAATATTATTTAGAACTAAAATATGAGTATAATAAGATATAATAAGTATTAATTTTTTTTTTTTTCGAAAATGTATTTAAGATGCGTGTACCCGATCGCGTGCTGCGTGCCCGCGGTATCGAGAAAATCTCAGTTTCGATGAATATTTTATAGCACGGTCGTTTTGTTTTGTACCGTAATCCGATTATTTCTCTACTATTCGAGTTTACACGCGGATAATGTATGGAATACGTTTTCTATACCATCGGTATCGATTTATTTTGGTTTTTTTTTTTTTATATATATATATATATATATTTGCGTACAATCTTTCGGACGCTTTTATTTATGGAAACCGCGGTGACGTTTATAATCGCTTAACAACTCGCATACGTCTTTTTGAATTTCTTTCGCGGCCTTTTCATAGGGAGGGGAGAATGGGATATGTGTATTTATATACGAGTTTTTTTTTTTTTTTCTTATACCCTCGTCGACTTTCAATCGTCCGCAGTTATTATGTATGTATATACACTTACTGGCCGACGGTCACCCCGAACTTCTTCTCTCGGCTTAATACTTGAACGATGTTTAATGTAACACGCGCGTCCGTCAACGGCGCGCGCAGTCTTTCGTTCCTCTCGTGACCTTTCGCCCCGCGTCGCGTAAACTTATCTCGTCGTAAGTGTATTGTCACACTGTCCGTCGTTCCCCGTCCGATTTTCACGTATCCGCAGCAGCAGCGGCGGCGGCGGCGCCGTTTGGTTATGCGGAACGGTCCAAAAAAACTTTTTCTCCCGTCGTCGTCCGCACCGCGATAATGCCGACGACGGGGGCCGTTGTTGTCGATATTCGCGTCATGCGTACGCGCCGATAATTTCATTTTCCGAACGGCGGAGCGAAGAGAAAAAAAGAAAAAAAAAACCCTCGTAAACCCGCCGCGTGTCTCGCGCTAATCAAAAACACGCCCCGGAATTTCACGTGCAACGAACACTGTGCACTTAATAATATATACACGCGTACTAATAAATTATATAGCGCAATAACGATAATTCCGACGAAGCCTACTCTCTCTCCGCCTCCCTCCCACCGGTATTATTTTAATTTTTAATTTTTCTCCGCTCCTCTCCCCCCCCCCATCGTCTCGTGACCGGAAGCTTTGCGGGCTGCTAATAATAAATTAGCCGTTTGCCCCCGCCGCCGATACTCGTCGTATTTAATGAAATTTCGCCGTTGTTCAAATATTATGTACCCACCCTTGCGATTGGTACCCCCTCCCCATCTATAATTCTCAGTCGCCGCCGCACTGAAGAGGAGTTTTCAATCGGGCACGGCAATTGTAAAAATTTATATGCATTTTAGTTTTTTTCTCCGCCGTGTGTCTTGTTATTATTATATTGCGCGCGTGATAACCGTTTGATGGCGGGGAAACGAGGAGAGGGAAACGAAAGGCTACATGTTTATGTATATACCTACCGTTTGTGCATATATAAGAAAAAAACCTGCCCCTCTGTCGTCTTTACTCGGATACGTTAATAATTTAGTTTGTCTGCGTGTGCACCTATTCACAGTACGCACACACATACACATGCATGTATTATATAGGTGTATAAAAACGAGGAAATGAATATGAAACGCGCGCTCGGTGATCCCGGAATCGCGTTTCCCGAACACATACGAGTGCATACACGCATACATATACACAGATACACACCCTGTATATAGTATAATGATATTGGTTCCGTGTCCCGAGACGTTTAACGGAAGTGCTTCGGGAATCGCATGCCCCGCAATATTGCGTTATACGTACAATCGATACATAATATATATACATACATATACATATATGTATGTATAAAACTGTCCCCGTAGTTTTCGTCCCCTTCCCCTACCCCTCCCCCCCATCTACCCTCTCCGACGATATACCCTTTTTTTCCGTCTTTTTTTTTTCTCTGTTTCTTTCTCCAACCCGCCCCGCTACCGCCCTCCGCCCGGTAAATGGAAAACATTACTCAAGTGCCGGCGGCGGCACCGAATATCAAGCAATCATGTAAATTAGACGCGCGCGCGCACCCGCTCCCCGCCGACTAATGAGTCTCGAGTAAATGACGAGTGGAATGTATAATGCATTATTATTATTATTATAATATTACATTTTACCGCCGCCAAAAATTCGAAAGTTAGGTTTTTTTTTTTTTTTCATTGTATCGTTAATGAAATGAACCGCTCGGGTTTTCGGCTGTCGAGTGTAAAACAAACAATAAATAATATATATATATATATCGGCGCTGTTATAATATTTATCATAAATGTTACTGTATTAATATTGTATACGAGTCTAGTGATATAATATTGTAATAATATAATAGTCGAGTATACTATACAGTGATTCTTTAGCTGTCGAGAGTATTTTTATTTCGTTGTTTTCGGTCTGTAAACGATTTTTCTATCGAAAAGCGACGATAGGTCTTTCTGGCCGCGTTTCGAATCTAATCGATGCGTCTAATTGATTTTCCCAGCGGTTTCCGTTATAATCGGCAAAATCCGACGACGCATACACGGTTTTAACGATTTCGTTATTTTGAATTTTTACGATTTTTGTTTCTCACCAGATATCTTACTCCACGTTTGAAAAGTAGCGTCTTTCCCGATGAAAAATGTCGTCTAGTTGTCGAGTAAAAAAGTCGTTTTTTGATACAGGTATGATTTTTATATGTACCAGTACAATTTTTCGAAACTGATACTATGATGTGTGTGTGTGTGTGTGTGTGTGTGTGTATGTGTGTCTTTTTTATATTTTTATTGAGTCGTTTTCATTTATAAGTGATAAATATTTTAGATAAAATTTCGGTTCTTAAGGTTGTGAATTTTGTCTGGTTGTTGATGGTGCGTCAGAAAGGCGAGTTTTTTTTTGTAATTTTCCTAATAACGGAGAGTAAAACGGGAATAGTAACTACACCTGCTGTCATTTTTTAATTTAACTGACCGTTTGTATTGTATATATAATGTGACGTATTCACGTAGGGACCCAATTCATGCCGTTGTTAAAATTTAGGATCTAACTCAAGGTTATTCTATAATATTCGATTGTCACGATATATGATTTTTGGTCAATTCTCAATATTGACTATAACACTGCAAACAATATACCGCGCGGTCGTGGCGTACGGTTTTTATTATTTGTGTTGTACCTCAATATAGCACTTTCTCAACAAGTTTGTTTATTCTTTCGTAAAACTGTATCCTTTAATCTCGTCACACAATCGTATTTTCCACGTTACCCGAACCGTAAATTTGTTGTTATTATTCGACCGACCTAGCTGTATATAGGAGAGTGTCATCGTTGCGTCGATCAATAACTACTATTTGATTGTATAACACTGTTAGATTCTGTGATTTTTTTTTTTTTTATACTATAAATATATCAACACTGGATAATGATATCCTTATTAATTGATATTGTAAACCATGTATAAGTTCATTATTATATTATTATGTAAGTATGTATAGTTATTGTTTTTTTTTTTCAAACGTAAATGTTTAAGGGTCAATGTGTAATCACAGGCCGACCGGGACGGAACTTTAGCCCGTATTTATCTCTAATCGCGCGATAAAACATCAAATCGCCTTGATTTACGGTCGAAAACCGCTTTTAAACAGTAATACCCGATCATATGATAACTCGATAACGCTGTAAAGAACATTTGAGTTATCACATCACAGGGGGTAAACATATATTTTGCGTGTCGAAATGTAAATTTAAATATTCTGTATTATCTACTTTTTCGTCTGCACCGATCGGTCTAGTATAATAATAATAATTGGATTGTGTTTATATATTATTTTCAGACCCGATATGCGAATCGCGTTCCCTCGAAGAGTTGTGCGGAGAAATTACCAGCGACGCTCCGCTCTTTTCGATGTTCAGAGTAGACGCCATGCCGATTACTTGTCCGTTCGACGGGCTACAGGCCCCGTTTCAGTTTTCGTATAGCCGCGGTGGATACACGGAATGCAAGTGAGTAATATACCCTACGATTTACGCTTTCGACTTTATTGTCGAATTGACATTCAGATTTTATCCGGTTAAAATTATTTGATATTTTGTCTGGCCATGTATATTTGATGGTTTTTATATTTCGAACGCGATATACTGCATCGTACATTTAGGAAGTCACGTTTCAACGGTATTTTATTAAAAGGGCATCTATCAAATTGTATTTTTTTTTCAGGAAGCAAAAAATACTGTTCCGCAAAAAAAAAAAAAAAAATTTTAACGATGTTTATCATGGAAAACATTAAAATTACTGGTATACACTTAATACCTTGTACACAAAGTGTATATGCATTCAATGTGGTACACGCCCTTTTAAAAAATACCAGTGTTGATTTAATTATATTTTAAAAAGACGTCTATAGACACCTTTTAGTCGACAAAACCAAATTCATTCTCTATATTTAAATACGCCATTTTATCAGTTTATGCTCCTAATTTGTCTGATTTTCTTTGGTACCGAAAACGTATTTTTCGATTTCTAATGATATACGCCCTTTTAACAATACACCATCGATATTATAGAACTGCGTAACCGTCAAAGCTCAACATTTCTCAATTTTGAAATAAATTTCTTAAGTATATATTATACAATGTGCCGTTGAGTATATTCGGAAATAATGACATAAATAATAAACTATAGATAATATACGTGTTTTTCTGTAAACAAAAAAATGTTATATTCTATTAGTTTACAACTAAAATTACATTAGTATTACAAACAGTATCTAAAAAAATAAACGAAAATTCAAAGTTTATTTTTCGTTATTCTTGCCGTTCCTTTTTTTAATTTAAATTAAAAATTGCAATTTACTAATTAAATTCGCGCTTTTCATTAAACACGTAAAAATAAATTAAAACAAGTAATCTTAACTCAAAGAAACGACGACTTTCTATATACAAATATAATTAAAAAGAGCTGATACTTAGAACAAGTGCGGCAACTGTTGTAGTTGGGAATGTGGAATACATAAAGTTATTTAATTTATACCTGTAAGCAGCGATAAGCCATTGCTAACGAAAAACGATTCTGAGCGAAAAAAAAATCTAAAATAAAAGAAATAATAATAATAAAAAAAACAAATAACCACGGTTTCAGGTAACAACCTTATTTTGAATTTTTGTATCTTTTTTAAACTAAAGAACCAGTTTTTCCTCATTATCTCGAATATTAATGAGAATTTCAAAAATTACCTTTTTAAATTAGGTACCAAATAGGGCCAAAACGCAACAAATAAAGGTGTTTCGTTGTGTTTTGATTGGAGTAAGATTTCTAGGAGAAAAAGTTGTTTACATACAGAATAAAAATAAGTACATATCAATACATTATAGTAAAAACAATAGATCTCTCGTTTCACTCAAAATCTAAAATTATGGATGTATATATTGAAATTTGTATGATTTTTGATTAAGCCACCGGAATGAAGCAGTTTTTAGTATTGAGATTTTCAATTTTAAGTAATTTATACCAAAAAAGTCACATCAGCTGTAGTTTTCAACGTCAAATGAAACTTATTTTGAGTTGTGGCGATCTCGTTATGTATGAGTGCAAACGAATAAAAAAAAATAATAAACCCATCAACTCGACTTAATCATTTCAATCACAGCAGAGCTCCGTTACAATGTAGAGTCAAATTTCTTCCTGTTCATTTTGTATGGTAGAAACGGGGATTGAAAGTTGAAACCTCCAAAAGCCAAATGACGCAACTAACGCCGCGGCGCATATAAAAAAATATCATCCCCCAGTTACATTCTGGGGGGGGAGTTTACAAAGGGATGTTCAAGTGGAAAAAAAAACACCATTCTCCCTCAACAACGTCGTGAAATTCAATCTAACTTTTATCGCTTCATTCCGCCTATACGAAGCTACTCTGATTGTCGACGTTTAGCTCGTTTCGCCCGAACGGAACCGCCAAAGTGTAAATGATACATATCTAATACAACGAACGCAGTAAGCTGCAATAGTCTGTACTCGCGACAAAAAGAACAATCGGTTTCAAAATTATTATTGTTATTCGTATAATGTAATGTATTATAACGTAACGCCGAACCGTTCGTGTTTGTTTCGTTTCAGGTATCCGGTTTCGAAAGCTGATTCGTGTACGTCGGATTCCAGGCTGAAACTTAAGTTCCAAGCTTGTCCGGACGTCCTTAACACGGAGAGCACAGGTAAAATATTATTATTATTATTATCATTGTTATATACTGCAGTTGCAGCTGCGGGTACTCTTAAAATACATTCCCTCGTTTAACGTATAATATTATAATAGTCGTTTTTCGTTGTTGTTGTTGTTGTCGTCGTCGTCGTCGTCGTTGTCGTCGTCGTCGTCGTCCGCGCGTCCCCTTCGCGACGATATTATGACGCGCGGTATCCCGTCACTGTACTTCCCCGTCATCGTCCCACGCCCGTCCGTCCCCCGTCCCCCAATCACCGTCGCGGTCTATACGAAATCCGCGCTTATATACAAAAGAAAAAAAAAACCCCAGCCCCCCCCCCCGCTCTCGTCTCTCTCTCTGTACAATATTATATACGCCGACAACGACAACAACAACGGCGGCGGCGGCGGCGGTGACGGTTCTCTCTCGAATCGATGCTGACGGGGCCGCGTGACAGATTTATTGAAACAAACCGTCAGAGCGGTTAAACCGCACGGGCGCGCGCGTTTCGTCGGTCGAGTTTATAACGTAACATGTGTCAAACGTACTACACGGGCGCATAAAGGCCCCGCCGCGTCGCGTTTTTTGATTGACGTCCGTGACAGTTAACAATGAGCGCCGCCGCCGGAGAGATAGAAAAGCATTATGGCTTTCGTAACGATACATTCGATAAGGTCAGTTTTTTTTTTTCCACGCGTTTATATTGTTGCGCGTTCGGGGCCGGGTAATAATATAAATTAACATTTTTTTTTTATTATCGCGTTGTGCATTGTATCGACGACCGGAGAGACGTATTAATATTTTGTATCGCAGTTACATAATAGCTGGGTATATTATAAATTATACAAGTGCGTACCAAGACTGCCGGGGGAAGGGGGCGTGGCGTTGTAGTCAATATGACAATTATTGTACATGTATTGATATCGAATTTAAAAAAAAAAAATTAAAAATATACGTTTTATCTTCGTTCTTTGTGCCACGGGTACACCTATATAAATTGAACATAATTCTACTATTATTATAACTGGACGGCGTATACCGTTTTGTGTTTAGAGAATATCAGTATACTATCATTTGGATAATATACGCCGTGTATTGTATGAATCGTTGGGTTATAGACCGACTCATAACAGGCTGAAGTAGACGAGTGTAAAAACGTCTCGTATATTTTCTAAGCGTTGTATTTTCTATTTTTTTATATTTCAATGCGATAGAATCAGTTATACTTAACGATGGTGTACATAACATTCAGGGACGTGCGATAATGCGAGATACTTCAAAAGGAGTACCTTGATTTTCAGTATCTAGATACAAGATACTATAGATACTTGTATGTAAAAAAGTACTGCAAAGCGAGATACTCGGTACATTGAAATTAAAATATGCGCGCAGTAGTTATTTTAAAAAAAACTATTTTATCTGAAACATTTTTCGAAATTCCCGACAATCTCCATTGAAATTTTCGTATGTATTTTTCGAAAAGCCAGTAGAGAAAATTAACTTTACTGCATCGTGATACAAGGTATTATTACATAAAATATACAATTTTATCTAAAATACTGTCCATCCTTGTACAGATTTTATGTAAATAAATGCCTATTATGCTATTCATAAATTATTTTGTTTCTCCTCGTTTGCTTAGAGTAAATATACTCGATTACGAATAATAGTTTGAGTAATAGTTCAATCACTCCAATACGAATAATAGTTGGGGTGATTGTTCTGCATTGAGGTTCTATACAATCTTAAATTAAATTGTTCGGATTTCAAATTTTCAATCTGACCTCTGAAAATGCGGTTTTGCGAGTATACGGACGTATGCTATATTAAATACGCTGGTATAAAAATGTATTTCTGGCATTGTACCTAAAAAAAAAAAAATACAATGATTAAAAGCCATATAATAGTAGGTATTAAGAAAGGGTTATATGGATCGATGAAAACGATAAAAAATTTAAAAACTTTTAGCCGGTATATAATTCGCATATATATATATATATATATATAAAAAAATACTCGAGGAAAACACGACGTTACAACAAAAGGAAAAATTAAAGAAAGTTGATTATTGTTTTTACATGGTATAACATTATAGATTATTAACAAATTATTTGATATTATAAAAATAGCCGTGGATCGTAATAATTTCGAGAATTATTCCCATATAATTATCCTATGTTCTTGATATTAAAAATGTACGAGAAATTAAACTTAATATTTTTAACAATCACCGTCGTTTATTATTAACGTTTCATTGATAACACGCACAAAACAAAAAAAAAAATAATAATAATAAAAGGTCACGTTATGTGGTGTTCTGAAAAAATCGTCCCCTCGTCTCCTCTCGGCCGTAATAAAAATGGTAAAACTGCAGGGTAATTCGGGACGCAGTATCCTCACGACACGGTTCGTTTTAATTTATAAAGTATATATATATATATTTACACTTTATTGTGTACTAATTTTTAATTCGCAATTAAAACGATATTAAACCGTCCGATGAAACTAACGTTACGTCCAAACGCATCGCACGTGGCGCCAAATTCTTTTTCGCGGTATATTCCGCAAACTCGTGCGTACGTGGGGGTCCGAAATTTGCAAACGTTCCCCCGTATAAAATACTCAATCGAATTTACACGTATGTGGGCGTTTTGTGTTATATCGTTTTACTCAACACTGATACGTAGACGCGTAGAAATCGACAAAAACATCATCAACAAAAAAAAAAAAAACCCCGTATAGTGTATCGCCATTAGTGTTATCGGTTTTATTTTTTTAGGCAAACACTGTTGGTTATCCAGACAAATTGTTCCACCAAAGTGCCGCCGTGGGCAAAAAATTCGAATATTTATTATATGGTATACGCGTGTGAAAGAATCGGAGCGTTTTACTAACCGAATAAATGTTTTCCTGGGGGGGAGGGATACACACGTTAGTAAAACAAATATCATCGTGTTCGCCGATACATTCGGAGTGTATAAAATTGTAATTTTTAAACTCAACAAATAATGTGTACAGTATTTTTTTTTTTTTTTACCAGTCAATACTAGATACTCATTTCAAAACTGTACCGCCCGTACTATCGGCGCTATTGCTGTAATCTATAAAATTTATAAATTATGCGATTTCAGGTTTTTTTTTTTTTATTTATGTTCGCTTTATGCCTATAACATTAATTTTATCACATCAACAATATGTATATTTCGTGTCTAAAAAATATATAATCGTGTGTTTCATTTGGAGTGGTTTTCCGATGCCACGGTGCAATGGTTTGCGATATCAATGATGTCAGTGGTCATGCATGTCAACTGCAGATAACTTTTTTCGAACATCACTTACCATTACTGGTGGAGCAAATAACGTAAATTCCATTTGACAGCGTAGTGCAGTTTTGTCCACGCGATTGTAACCTAAATTACACCGTTGATTTTTGTCAACGTTATGGTATAGATTATTATATTCCATAAGTTCTCTGCATGCGATCCGTCCTTTGATTCGACAGCTGTTATCGAATTAACGATATATTATTACGGTCCACTCCGTGATGGAGTGTGATATTATCGTGGCAAACATATCGACTGTCCGGTTTTTAAGACTGCGACTACTCAAGAAAATGCTTTTTTTCAAGAGAGCGTCTATTTCCAAACTCAATGAATATTCAGTCAGCTATTAAAAAATATACGAAATAAATTTAGTATGAATACAATCTTTGATGTACGCGGATCAGTTGCGATATGTATGCTTGAGTCGCCTTAGAACTGTATTTAATAAACCAGCATATTACTTATGTTATTCTAAAATAAAATAAAAACTATGTATCTATAGTGTTCAATAATCTTACTTAATTTCTATTGCGTTCGTGAAATCGTTTCGAAATTCAGAAAACAAACTGTCTATAGCTGATTGATTTTGGATGTGTTTCGAGTAGTCCGCGGTCTTGAACCGGATATAAAGTCGATATTATATATTCAATTTAATCATCGAAATGTCCAAATGATAACGTAAACTGCACTGGAGCCGCGAAAATCCGTCGGAAAATATTTATTCGGGGGACAGAAAATATTGCGCATCAATGCGCGACTCTCGATTGACCCACGCGCGTATCATCGTCTCGGTATCGCGTAACGAATTATTTCGGGCGCGTGCAGTAAACGCGCGTCCGTGGCGGTAATTGGTCGACCTGCAACACAAAACTATAACATATATATAAGGTGTACGATACACATTAGCGGGGGAAAAAAAAAAAAAAGAAAAAAAAAAGTTTCAATAAAATATATAATTCCGGACGTGCTCGATCGGGCCACACTGCAGATTTTCGAACACACGCGTCGGATACCTTATACCTACGCACAGTATACATGTATAATACGGATAGAACGTGTAAAATGTATCAAGTTTTATTTGTTTTGTTTCTCGTTTTTATTTTTATTTTTTTTTTTCTGTTTTTTCTTTCCGGAATCCAGTCATATATACGTACGTATACGTATCCTTCGCGCGCGCGCATGCGCGCTCGCGTATATAATCCATCATCGTCGGTAATCCGTTTAAGGGAAAAACTTTTATTACTTAGCTTCACGCCCCCCCCCCTCCGTCACCTATACGCAATATGATCCTATGCCGCGGTACAGGCCGCACATTTTTAAGCTTTCCCCGTCCGTCCCCCTTCGTAACGTTATTTCGTACCTATACGTGTGTTATTCGTTATTATTTTTACCGTCCCGCGTAATGATTTCCGTCGCGGGAATTTCTCCCATAAAACGGGGGATTTGTTTGTTTTTTTTTTTTATGTTTGCGCTCTCCTCGCCCCCTTTCCCCTCTTAACCCCCTCGTGATTATATATCGTTTCGTCTTGGCGCGCACGCCGCTAAATCCGGCTTCTCGCCCCGCCGCCGTTGATCGATCGCGCGTACGTATATAATATGTTTTTGGTCTTTTCGCGGCAGTTTGCGCGCACACAATCCCGTAACTTTTCGCACTCGCCCGAATATAATATATGCCTGTATAATACCTATGTGTTTATCGCCTATGCGACCGATCGTAAATTAACGCGGATCACGGAATAATGGTTTTCCGTATATATATACCTGTTGCCGGCCGTACGATCTCAATCAGTGGCGTACCCGATGATGCGGGTGGAAGAGGGGGGGGGGCAAGAGCAGAGCTGAAGGCGCCTTCCCCGTCGGCGGCCGTGTTGAAATACAATAAAAAAAATAATAGCTATATTAAACCGTTCGCCGTCGAAAATTTTTTATTACTTTATTGTGCGTTCGCCACGTCGAAAATACCTAAATAAATAGTCTATATATAGGTATGTATACGTATATAATATAATATATAATCGATTTATCCTCTCCTCGATTTAAAATCCTCGATACGGGAGTGTATCCAGAAAGTTTTTTGGGCGGGTTGATCGGTTATACATACCGATATAAAATTAATCAGTAAGAATTTAAGATTTCTTGAAATTTGGATTTGCTTTAGCCCCGTGGATATGTCACTGATTTATTTGATTACTCGCATAGTTTCTAAAAGTTTGATGATTTCTGTTCGTTCTATAATATACGTGAACGTAAAAACATATTTAATCCGAACATTGTGAAACATTGTACATTGTACCTACCTACCTACTTTATTCATAATAATTCGTAAATATATATTTCGCAAGCTACTCGAGATATTCGTGATTTCGCTAAAACCCTAGAGTATTTGCAATCATTTTACAATTTTTTTCCCCAAGCAAACAGTTAGACATGTTTTAAGCCCTTAGCATGCGTAGACCGACGGCAGTTGAGTCCCTATTATAGTATTAAAACCATAAAATGAATATTAAATATCACTTCAACTATAGATAAAATTCACCATATTAAGTCTATGATCGGAGCAAGCCTTCTGGTCGAAAACGATTGTTCACAGGAAGAAAGAAAAAACACATGATACATATATGTATATATATTAAAACTAATAAATTTCTCGCTTCGCTCAGAATCTAAAATAACAGTATTTGAATAACATATTATATTCGTTTGGATTTTATACTGCGTATATGTTAGTACGACGACGCATCGAGTTGGGAATTATATCGAAATAAAACGAGAATTCTATAATACGCGAGCTTTTTAGAGAACGCGTCACCCTTTTTTCAGATCAAATTAAACCGCGGAGCCCTGCTAAATGAACGCCACGACGAACACGATGAATAAAAAATGGCATTCTATAAAGTTTCCGAAAATAAATACTATAAGGCGGAAAAACTTGCAGTATAAAAGTGAAAAATCAATCCGCGGTTTACGTGGCGAATCGAAATTAACGCAAACAAATTACGACAGATCGTTAGTAATTGTTCGTCCTGGATGCACAGTTTAGGAACCGCCGCTCACGCTATAGTATTCGGTGATAATTCGTTTCGGTTTTAATTCTAATAGTAATCGATCGCGTTCGTCATAACACGTATATTTCATTCACGATAACATTATACAATGATTCGACTTTTATTGTTTCTTGCCGCCGCACCGCCGTCTCGTTCGTTACACTGTACGGCCATCGCGCATACCGTTCGAAGACAAAAGGGGGCGATTTATATCTTATGGATAGGTTGTACCGGCGGGTGAGAGGGTAGTAGTTTGGGTGGGTAGGGTAGGTAGTGCAGCGCGCGAGGTGCGTTAGTCGAAGAGATCCGTATAGGTATACACGTATAGGTATAGGTACGTATATATATATATATATAGTTTACTGTATAACTCATTATTATTGTTACAAGCCCCATGTCACGAGGAGGTGATAATAAGGCGCGTGGGCATCAGTCATTGTCGGCAATAATATACGTCAAACCCTTTACCGACGCGTCAGGGTAAACTTCATATATTATTCAAGAGAACCGCAAAAACGACGAGCCTCGAAACCGGGAGTTTAAAATGTTCCTCTATTGTCTGATGCTCGTGTTTCTGTTTTTTTTTTTCCGGGGTTTTTTTTTTTCACCCCCGCGCTGCTCGTTTTTAGAGTAAATTCATATACCTATAGGTGTATGCATATATAATAGGACCTCGTCAAAATATCCGCGCCAAGAATATATTACGCCGAAATATAAAGGAAAACGCTCGCAAATATTGACTTAACCCATATAGCTACAAATCCTCGAACAAATTTACCACGGTTTATCGATCGGCATTTCTCCCCTTTCGTTATACACATTACATTAACTATATATTAGGTTCTTCGTTTCTAATTTTTATTACAATTTTTTTCATACATATACATAAGTTATAATTTCACCGGAAATTATAATATTTTGTTTTTTTTTTTTTTTACTCTATACACCGTATACAGTAAATATTTTAGCCGAAAAATTGGATTATAATATTTTATCGAACAAATATATAAAAATCATAATAGTATATTATAATAAAACTATAACGTAATTTTACCATTTATTCAAATCGATATTATCACGAAAAAATAAATTATAAAACTGTCTAAAGAAATATCATATTATATTTTATTTTTTATTTTTTTTAATTTCAATTCGAGTTCCCAAAAATGGACTTCAGATTCATATCTCACTTTTTCAATATAGTTATTATTATATTTTTGTTTAAACCGCGTCGCCACGATGACTCACTGATTTTTATCGCAAATCCAAGTTTGTTTAAATGATTGGTATTATTATTATTATTATTATTATTATTTTTATTAAAATAATGATATTTGCAATTATTTTTCGCCTGCAGATACTACATGAATGGTTTAATTATTTAAAAACTTTGTTTTTAACGAGTTTTTTTCTCTTTTTTATTATTTCTCCGAACCGTCATTGTCAAAGGGAATATCTCCTATGGATCCGTCTCCAGAATCCTTTTAGACCCCGAAATTAGATTTAACTTTATCTTAACGTTTTAATTATATACACATATAGATATATAAAGGTGATTGTTTTATAATATTACATTCGTGTGATCGAAATCACCGTTAAAAAAGTTTTTAGGTTTTTTTTTGTTTTCATGTTTTTGGCGTTTTAATAACCATCATAACGATTTTAATACGGTTCTTCCATATACATATATATATATTTATTTATGTATGGATCAAAAAAACCAACAAACGCAAACTAATTAAAAACAACTCTAATACATTATTAAAACGTGATGCGTTTCCTCCGTGGTCCTTTTTGCGTCGAACACGCCCTACTGCATTATAAATTTGAGAAGCTTATTTCGAAAATTGTTCATGTGTGATATGTTTGCGTACCTATCATCGCTTGGCGTTGGTAGATCGTTGTGTTTCTTTTCGCAGTAAATGGGAATCCTCGCGCCTCGTTTATTTCTGTAATTACGAAAATACATCAGCTATCGTCGTCCTGTAGTTTCCAGTCCCCGAAGCACATTAACGCCGCGCCCCAATTTCAGACATCAGCTATCGATATACACCGATGAAGAGAAACATAATATCATATAATACGCTGCCCAATTTAACGGTACAACGGGTCTATATATATAATAGTGATTTAACTCCACCCGAACGTCAGTCAATGTCTTTTTTTTCTATAGGAATCGAACATGGTATCAAACACTGCTAGGTATAATATGGTCTTTACCTAACGTCTGTTCCAAGCATAAGTAACTTATGTGTCCTATCGCCTGACCAATTATCTTAATTACCATCATTTTTTTCCTACATTCATTAGTTTCGAGATCTTAAAGACGCTAAAACATTTAAAACGTGTTGTCTGAATCTATCCTATTTTTTTTTTATTATTATTTGTTATCCTATTATCCTATTTTTTAATAATGTTTGTATAAATATAATACCGCCCGGCGTAAATAATTATAAATAATATTATAGTTTGCGTTACATTGTGACACGAGTCGTCCGTACGGAGGACGGTAATATGTCCGGACCACACGGTATACCGGTACACAAAAGGTGTATCGTGTCTTAAGGCTCGCGGCAACCGTTGTAAACGTGCCTACGGCGTCGGAAATGTGCCATTATTCGACCGCCGAACAAAGGATAGGAGGATTCTCCTTTTGCCGCCGGAGACGGTATTTCCCTCACGTTTTACTCATCCAAACGCTGCAGACTTTGGATCGCAGTCTTCTTCCTCTCGATTCATAATCGTGTGTATAGTTTGCCCCCGTCAATTGTGAGCGCTATTTCCCCGACCGCAATAATGTGCCAGTACACGACGATGCCCGTTAGCGTTTCTCTTTTGTTGTTCCCGTCAGAGTCAAATACACGCGCGACGACGGTTTTTAATCCTCTTTGATAAACAACTTAATAACTAAAATGTTTTATGTATTTTGCGCGCTGCTGAGTGGAAAAAAACCAATTTTCGACGTTCGTTGAATTTTAACGGCTGCGACTGCGCAGTGTGACGGAACCTCGCGGGCTCGGTATTACCGCGTTAAACACGACTCGTCCGGATACTCCCGAAAATACTCGAAAGCCGTCGGAAAAGACGCGCGTCAAATATTCGTTTTTGAAGTACCGAACCACGAGACCGGAAGTCCTTTGAGCGCTATTAAGGGCAACAAGTATCGTATCCAAGTAGATAACTCTTTGAGAAAACGTGCGACATATGGAGGGAGGCGGCTGTTAAAAAATGACTGTATTTTATTCTAGCATTGCCATTCCGTTGCAATAGTATGTTATAATTAATGAACTATCGTCGTTTTATATTCCAGGCGAATTTTGAATGTTTTTTCTTTTATTTTTTCTATATGTGTGGGTAGATATAGTTTCTGGTTTTGGTTAAAAGTTTCACGGAATTCCAAGTTAAAATTTCATTACCGAATATATCGAATGCGCTTGTATTTATATACGAGTAGAGGTTATACCTAGTGAAAAGAGATTTCTTACAGACTTATTGACGACTGATTTCTCGGGAGAGAAAGAATATAATTTATGGAATTTGTATGCGTCATTTTAATTTTCGGTAAAATTACATAGCAATAATAATGTCAGTTTTTTCATCAGAATATGTATTAATTCGTAGTCGCTGATGTACTCGATGATCTATAATTTATTTTAAAAATAAGGTGAAAAGTCTGTAGGGTATAAGATTATATGAAGAGAAATTTAATTGATATTCATATGCAACTATAAATTATTGTGAACAAAAAACGATTCTGAGTGAAGTTCGGTAAATATGTTTTGTTAAGTTTAAATCGTGCATTGTATTATATTTAATATTTAATTACAAAAAAAATCACTATTATTCATGTTTTAAAACAAAAAATAATCGAAAATTTTGAATAACTATAAAGTAAATCAAAAAACACCGGAATATTTTAAAATTGTACTACGTTTAAAATACGCTAATACAAATACTAACCCAGTGTAAGTTTCAGATTTCGATTGTGTATGATTATTGTTTAACTGAATGGCACCAAAAATCAAAATCGAAAATAACAAAAACCGGTCTTATGTACAAATGTAGGTTTTCTAACGATTTATCCGCATTATTTTAAAAACTATAGGGAATCTTAAACAATGTGTTTCCGAATGCATCAACTAGACAAAAATTAACCCCTAAAGTCGATGGTCATCGATATAAGATTTCTAATAGAAAAGTTAATAACAGACGGCAGAGACTTATGTGGTTTGCTGCGAAGTAACTCTAGATTTTTTTTTTGTGTTTTTATTTTAGTAATAAAAATAATTTCTTAATCCGTCCGCCAGCTTGATTTATGAATACGGACAAAAAAATAAAAATAAAAAGTCATCTTCTTTTTTTTTTTTTTTACGAAACTTTTCTAAATATTATTCTATGGAAATATAAAATAATATTATAATGCGTAGGTATAGCTGTGAACTGTGTCATTGTAGTCGTCGTCAACGATTTTACTGTCATATTTTGAATTGAAATTTCATATTTAACTGCAGTTATTATACGTATACATTACCGTTTACGTGGAACGCAGTCATTGCTTAATGTTTGTTTTACTATATAGGTAATAAGACAATCGTTTTAGCTCTGAGGCAAAGGTTTTGTGTATACGTATACATTTATATATGTGTACGCGTATATAGTGGAAAATATATTTCATACTGAAAGGAAGTTACACTCGAGTAAACCCGGCTGCAGCAGAATTTAGGGTTCCACGCGGAAGCGTTCAATTTCTGTCACTTTTTAACTTCCTTCGGTATACAATACAAATAGTGTATTATATTTACTAATGTCCTTTTTCTATTTTTTTTCTCCGTTCTTATATACTATTATAACGGCCACCGGACAACTACAATTTAACTCTATAAATTTATTAATTCTATTAACCGCGATAAATTATACACTCACCAAATATTAAATATACTAAAAACTTTATGCAGAATTGCACCTTTTTTTCGGTCGAAAATTCAAAAATCGAGTTCCGATTTATCTGTATAATATATAGTGGAGTTTCAATAAAATATACTACAATCTATATTATAATAGACTGATCTTTTGTAAAAAAAAAAAAAAAAAAAAACCCCGAAGTAATTTGTTTTGTCGACATTTCATAACATTCTCACTATAAACATATACAGGTACAAGATTATCGATGTGGAGCCACGGTTCATGTTATTTATCATCACGAATATCGCGAATTATGATATTCCCGTGCACGTTATAGGGCGGAACCGGGAGAACACTGGGGGCAATAGTTTCAACCCATTTACAAAAAAATGCATTATTCACTACGTTTTTATACGTATCGTATCTATCAATGCTTGTCGACAAAGCTGCAGAGTTTAAATACATAAAAAAAATCTTATATAAACAACGTTATTAGTTGCCGATAATATATAATAAGGAGAAACAAATACAATTTGATTTGCCTTTCACAAATTTCAATTTTTTTTATTTTTTTGTTTTTTTTGTAAAACGTGTTTTCTGACATTAAAATTGGCTTTATTTCAAATTGAGTTCTTATTTTGTTAATATTGTTAAAATTAAATCTTTTAGCTTCCGAGTGCATCGAATTAGTTTTATTATAATATGTATATAAAACTATATGTAACTATATATTGTACAACAATAACCACTTTTCTACCAGAAATATTTCTCCAAATTACAAAAAATTATAAGTTACAAAATTAAATTGTGTGGTGTAATGATGTTATTTTTTTATTTTCCTCGCAGTTTTCTTAATAATTCGGAACAACCTGGGTAGGTAAAACAAGAAAATATACGGTAATAACGGTTTCATAATTTTCAGTTTTGAGCGAAGCGATGAATGTATTGGCTATATACTACAATGATATTTTTTTACCAAGTACGAAAATTCTTCCAGAAATCTTCTTGCTCCGATTTACCAATTGTAGCACCTTTTCTGAAAAGAAATTTTATCTAGTTGGTACTTTAAAGAGGTCACTTTTTAATTTTCTAAACAGTTTCATAATAATTGGGATAAAACTTAGGAAAACGGGAAATTTTATGAAAATGATACTTTTATTATTTTCAATTTTATTTTTTCTTTTAATTCAGTTAGAAATGTTCTTAAAGCCTTGAAGTTTGGACAACAAACATAAATTAGCCTTTTCTAGACGTGAATTTACGAAATATTCTAGCGATTTTTTTTTTATTATTTATTGCATGTGTTTTTTTTCCTCATTAAATCCTATAGTGGAATCAAAATCGAAAACTTTCTGAGTTGTTATAAACAAATAAACGCAAATTCCAAACCTATACGTTTCATCAAAAAAAAAAAAAAAAGTAAAAATATATAATATTACGCCAATGATGAGACGTCCGGACTGTACTATTTTATATAGTTGACCCTCGGTTGTTGTATTTAAATTTTATGTTACAGTCAATAAATTATCCACGAATTACTTATTTTTTCAATAAATTATTTATTTAAAATATTTTTATAATAATATATTCATAAAAATAAAATATAACATTATCTTTTATTATTGACACCCGTTTTTTTTTTTTTTTTTTTGAAATGATTCGTCTATTAACTTTTAATTTTTTAAATATCAAAAATATTAAAAATCCCATTAATAAACGGGGTGGCACTTTAAAATGCATTTTAGATATTTTTAACGTTTTAATATTTTTGATTTTCGTCAATTAACTAATATAAGTTGCTATTGAAAAATCAAAAATTGGTAAGCAACCGCTTTAACGCAAAAAATAAGTAGGACAAAATAGGTTTTGTACACGTAATCTTATGAAAAAATAAGTATTTCGTGGAGAATTTTACCGTAACGTGAAAATTGAGAGACACTGTGTTTAAAATATTACATTTAACCTCAGAAATACTAGACGAACAATAATCGCAATAGATAAAAAGTATAAAAAGTCGGTTGTATACTGGCTATCGCCATTTAAACTCGTGTATGCTTTCAAGTCGATTGTGTACCGGACGTTTTTAAGGAGCGGTTGGATGTATGTACACACTATACCTACAATAATACTCGTAAAATATTTTTAAGAAATTCATATTTTATACACACAACGCGATTAGAGTGTATACAATAAAAAAAAAAAAAAAAAACTACACCTAGGTACTCTACGCAAAGTGTACTGCAGTTTCTCACGTACAACTACAGTTATGTAATATATGTAAATTGTTTTTGGGAAAAGCTAATAATACTATCTATGTGTACGTAGACAGTACGTGAGTTAGTTTGAAAATGATTATTGTTTTTTTCGCTATTTTTTTTTTTTATATGACGTATTTTTACAATAAATTACACAGGATATCAATATTTGAACACAATAACATCTACATATACGGTATAGGTTTTAGGATTTTTCTAGAAATGCGAAATTGCGAAAAACTCGTTATTTTCTTTTGTTTAGTTAACTCGGTGATAAACTCGACGAAACTGTTATGGATTCTGATATTATTATATTTCTTGTGCGACGGTTTTTTCAAGGCAGATTTTTTGCTCTGCGTGTTCCGTTCAAAACCCGTAAGTATAGTATAATACAGATAACGATTTTTTAACAGTGTGCTTTACTATATTATAACGAATAAATAATTATGAAAAAAAAAAAACTGCTAAATTTATGCGCGCCATGTTGGTTACGATCGATTTCAGGAATTTAACGGTAAGTCCAAAAATATCTCTCCCGAAAAAAAAATCCAAGCATAAAGTTAATTACATTTTTCAATAACGTTTTATGTATGCGATATTATTATGTATTCGGCTTCTCGGTGTGTTTTGTATTGTTTTTTTTTCCGTGCCAAGAATGTTCAGCTATATTAGAGAAAATGTTCTTCAATCATATTTATTATAGAATTATACATTTTATAAACGAAAATGTATTATATTTTTTTAACGCGGAAATGATTATCTCGCTATATATATATATTTTCATTTTTTTTTTTCAATTTATATTGGTAAATGCGTATACTGCAAATGAAGAAACGTGAAATTATACATGACCGTCGTAATTGCAGTGCTTGCACCGCAATCAATAAAGTTCGAATCCTTCAGAGTGTCATTATAGAAAGAAAAAAAAATCGTAATTCGCACTGTGGGCAGGTTACCGTTGTAGGTGGGATATCATGAATAGGGTAATATATAGTGCCGTATACCGTTCGCAACGATAAATCTTCGAAAATGAAAAACGATTCTGATCGGATTAGCGTTGATCGTGGTTATTTTCTTTTTGTTTTTTTTTTTGTTTTGTTAATTTGTTACCGAGAAGACCGGTCAGAAATCGATAATATTAAACGCCCGGAAAAAAGACGTTCGAGACGAACAATATCGACAAATTGTTTCCGATAAAATTCTGAGCGTTTTTACCGGCTGTGCTTTCTGAAGAGGAAAAAACTAACCGGAACGCGGATTTATTCGTAAAACGGATTATCGCTTGTTCATCACGGTTATATTCTTAAGTAATAAAAAGACCGTTAGATATTGTTTCGGTGCAATACATCATGCGCGCGACCGAAAAGGAAGTGAGGCGATATTATATACTCGGTTTTTTTTTTATTCGATATACGTGTATATCAGCAGTGGTGGCTCGAAGTATTTTTAACTTGAATCGCCGATGAAATTTCGCACTTAACCCCAATCCAAAAATACCGTCACAATTATGTCACAAATGTATGGTAATTTGTTAAATTTCAAAAAAAAAAATCTTTAACGACTTGTTTTGTAAAAACATAATGTACACGTTTCGTTATATTTCTGAACATTCACGACCCATCCACCCGGTTTTTTGTGAATCGCGAGATTCAAATTTACCTCTTTCGAGCCGCCGCCGTGTATGCGTGTGTGACATAACGAAACGCCGTATCGTATACGCGGGAATTATAACGCCGTATAATGGGCTCGGCTGCAACGACGTATATGTTGTATAATATTATATACACCCGTAAACATGTACGCAAGTTCAACAATCAAATGTATATAAAAAATAAAGAAGCAAAAGCGGAAAAAAAAAACGAAAGAAAAGAATTAGATAAAGTTTATCTCGGGAAATGAAATATTACAGTTTGTTGTCAAAGAAAAGTTGCCGTTACGGCGGCGACGGCGTTTGTACGCGATTGCCGTCCGAAACTTTCATCATTAGGTCTCTCGGACGAAATGCGCGGGGGCGGGGTGGTGGCGGCGGCGGCGGCGGCGGTACACGGTCTCGGAAATTTCACCCCCGCGGACAAGTCGGACGAAACGGAACGGACGCCGGGGTGTATACAGCAGACATCGGGTAATATGATAAACATTTTATCGCAGATGTTCACCTTGCAGTGGCGGCGGCGGTGCCGTCAAGCTGCCACTTAACGAGACTTACTAACTTCACGGGACGCGTCACCGGTGCGCGCGACAAACGACAAACGGACGGTTCGCACTTTGTTCCGTCGCGCGGCGTTTATATACCGGATGCCGGAAATATAATAATAATATTCGTCCGTACAGAATAGTATCGTTGTGATTACGCGCGCGGACCCGGAGGATCCGACCGGGACCCGGTCGATTGCTGAAATCGTTCGACGCGTTTACCGAACGTGACGAAATCGTTCGCACGAATCGTCGCGATAGCTGCAGTGACCATGTGCATTTTTCGTATAAATACTACGGTATTGTGACCTCAAAATGTAAAAATCATTGCCTAAATCAAACGATTATCAATCGACAGAGAGTTTTATCGCTTTTCAAGAACACAAAAATATTGAACCCTGCAACTAATTTGTTTATCGTATTCGATACAATTTTATCGCATTACAAGAATTTTTGGGATCACGCGTACGCGCCAAAACCGCTGCGTGGATTTAGCTGGCACTTTTCACAAATGCGCTTCGAGGCCAGAAATAACATATGAGCGATTTCCATTCCCCGGCTCCCGTTTAAATTCGGTCCTTATGTGGGACTGACACGGAGTTTATCGGCATTTTCGGTAGGTGCGAAAATCGATTTATTGCTGTTGGTTTTTGTCGGAATTTATACGAATGAAGTAACAAAAAAACAATTGAATACAAATATCATTTATTTGGCAATCGAAGGACGCCGAGCAGGACGACACTTATAGTATTATGATAAACTAAAACGAGTAATAATTGTCTATGCCACGTGTTCATGAGACAGACAGCACTTGTGGGTATAATAACGTCCTCGTTAAGCACTCGGACACAATATGGATTTTCCCGCGTAAAAAAGTTGCTTGTAAAACAAAAAGGGAACGACGAACGACGTACGACGACCGCGGCTCGACAGCCTGCATATTCTATAATAATACGATTTATATCTTGGCGGACTATCGAGTTGTTATCAAGATTGGAAAGAGTGAGTGATGTTGACAGTTTCCGAAGGCTATCATCGCTATGGTCACTTCACTTATCGGCTCGCCCGTACCCGTCTCCTGTGATAAACCATCACGCGATAGTGTACACTATTATTGTTAGATATTCAATTCTTTTGAGTCGAGCGAGTTTATTTCAGTAATAATTATTATGTTTGACGATATAATATCGATCGGCCAAACAAAACTGCGGCGCAGGCTGATAGTGTCGCACACGAAATAAACACGAGATCGCGCGATATAACGGTGAACCCGCATCAGTGACGTATAGCTGAAGGGTGCTCCGAATACACCCTTGAAATTTCAACGGCCTCCTTTCCTCTTCTCTCGCTCTTTCGACAAAAATATTGTTTTAAAAAATAAAAAGTAGGCCACTGTCGTAGATGGAAGAACATAAATGTTAAGTTAGAGTGATTTAATTCGTACATCGAGAACAACGATGAATCATTGCAATCAAACAATGACTCTAAGCGAAGAGCATTTTCACTAATCAAAAATGTGTTCCGAAAAAATATTCAGTGACGAAACGTTAAGAATTTCACCGTTTCGGACTAAAACTATTTTCATTCATCTATAACTATAACACGTTTATCAAAATTTGTTTAATTATTAATTTCGTTTATCCACAACGAATTGGTTTTACAATGATTATTTTTTTTTTTTTTATTCTGTGGACAACTTATTTATTTCTATCAGTAATTTGCTCTGATTTTCAATTATAGCATTTTTTCCGAAAGGAAATCTGACTGGGTTGATACTTTAGAGCGGTAATTTTTTGATTTTCTTACTTGTTTTCGTGATTAATGGAGAAAACGTGAGAAAACCTGTAGGAAAAAAGGGAAAATAATTATAATATTAAACAAATATTATTAAAAAAAATATATATTGCATTATATTTATTTTACCATAAAATTATGCTATTTATCAAAGCAACATTATTAACCAGAATTACTCAGAATTATTTTTCATTAGCAATGGTTTACGTTAAATTTCCCCTCTACTTTCCCTGCAACTTCTCACTTACAACAGTGGTCCACCCTCATGCGAAGTACTTTCGTCTTTTTAACGTTATTATTCGGATATTTAATACTAATACATTCGTGTAACCATCACAATAATACCGTGTAGGTGTGTTTATCGATCGTACAAAGTTGACGAAAAAAAAAAAAAAAGAAAAAAAAACAATAGTATTACCTTTTGTTCACGAAGCGTTCGCGTTAATGGTTTGTGAATTCATTTGCATGCGATAAATTTAAACATTCATGCGATTTCGCTTTCGGTAAATAATTCAATACTAACGTCTCTGTATACAATAATATGTAGAGGTATGCGTATATTTACAATTAAGCGTAAACTGTATGAGGTAATGTTTTGACACGAGTCTCTAAAATGCTCGATGACCTCATCCCCGCACGTACAGTGTTGCCAACCGTCCCCGATTTAACGTGTTTATTTACCGACCGATTTCCACGGACTTATAACAGATAAATCGCGCGTTCGTGAAATATATACGTTATTGTCAACGTACGAGTCGCATTATGAGACTGCAGACTCATATCGTTGATTTTGGCAATGAGATTGTATACGATTTTGCAACGATCTTTGGTATAATAATTGAAACAAGCATTTAACACTGTTAAAAATATCCGTATAATGTACACGTTCAGAGCACGGACCCAAGATGTATTGGACTGAAAACAACTAGCCGGAGGGGCCCACCATTCCGCGACAGCACTGGTTATCATAAAGAACAGGCTCACCCGGTACGCCAGTAATAATACTAAACGCGATTTCGGTGCTAGTCCCTCATAATCTTAGTTCGTGGTTCAATGAATGTTATAGACATTCTTATATTCTTCCATCTCAGTGAAGGATTATACTTTAATAACTAATCACTAGAACCGACAGAAATATGCCCTGAAAAAAAAAAAAAATGCTCATTCTAATATATTTTAATATTCTAGATTATTTATATTTTATACTGCAAATGTTTTATAAAATAAAAGTGGTGCGGTATTTTGGTATTTGAATTTCTGTTCCAGCCAAACAATAATGTTTGAATGTTGCGAAACGAGAAATGTTTTTGTTTTGCAATGATTTTTTTTTTTTTTTTTTTTTATCTATTTTTTCTGCCAGGAATCTTACTCCGATTTTCAAGTGTAGTATCTTTTCTGAAATGAAATTTTATCTGGCATTAGTACTCTTTAGGGAGATCATTTTTTCCAAACAGTTTTCATAATAATTGAGAAAACCAGAGGAAAATGTTGGGAAAACGGGATAATTTACGAAATGTATTTTATTTTTATTTTTTGATCCAGTTAATAATATTTTTATCAAATTATAATTGTACCGAATTTTTCGTTAGCATACTTTTAATATACTTACAAAAGATTGAATTGATCAATAATGGACATGATTATGTACGATAACTTAAAATTTTAATCATCACGAAAATACATAGTCTTGGGTTGTAATTTATAATCTATATTATAATCTCAATTCGTGCAAAATGTATTGTTCGCTATAGGAGGTTTTTTTTTACATTGTCAGAAGAGATGAAAATATAGTTCATATTACCGCTGTTTGCAGTTATCTGGCACATATTATGATGTTTTGCATGAATATATTTTTTTGTTGTTTATATTTGATATAGTTTGGAATAATTATTATTATTGTTTTTTTCCACACCATCAATAAATTATTACCTGCTATTTTTTTATTTACGTGTTATTGAACGATTTAAAGTTTGGACGACTGTCGGGGTCAACGGCTGTTATATTTGGAACAAAGTATAGTTTTTCTTTTTTTTTTTTCTTTTTTTTTTTTATATTTAATTTATACTTCATTTTTAACCGAGGGCAATTTATATTATTGGTAAATTGTATTATAGATATTTTAACAGTAATCTGATCAAGATCATGATTAATGGAAACAAACAAAAATTGTAAGTGTTTTAAATGTATACATTTTTTTTTTTTTAACAAAAAGTAGATTTTGAAAATTTTACCGTTTTCTATACGTCACCTTGCACTTCGAATGCGACCGCCACTGACTTGGAGCTAAACTAAGTTATACATTTTTGTTTTTTCTCGTGATCTGGTAAATGACTCCATTCCGTTCCTCGTTGGTCGGCTAATTCGGTAAGTTCATCCTAGTCTACCAAATATTGAAAATGACCGGACTTCGCCATGGCTGTGATTATCTATAGTAATATTAATTAACGTATGATCGTACGTGGATTAAAAAAACTGCGGTAATTAAAAAATAATAAAAGTCGTGCGGTTTTGTTTACTTATTACGTGTACCGCACTATTATTATAAACTCTGCGTGCGTAAACAAATAATTTTCGTATATTATATCCGACCGTATCCATATCGTTCTCGTGTATTATATATATGTTTACCCTGTCAAAGTTTGCCGGAAACATCAATAATAATTATTGACAAATCAAGTATTTTTTTTTTTTTATACATATATATATATATATTTTTTCCCCCATTTCTCCGGGAAACTTGATGTGTGTGTGTGTGTGTGTGTGTGTGTGTGTGTGTGTGTGTGTATGTGTGTATGTGTGTGTGCGTGCGCTATGCAGTATTTATTTTACGGCTATACGTGTTATTTTAATATGCGCGTCTCAATGTGTATTTGTTTGCGGTCGAGTATTTCTGCAACAAAAACCCAAAAGGCGATTTCTCACGCGACTGTGCGTAGTTTTGATGATGGTTTTTTTTTTTTAAAATTTTTTGTCTGAAAAAGTGGGCTGGTGAGTTGGGGAGAAAAAAAAGTAAAATATTATTTTCCTCCTCCATTGTTCGAGCTTTCAGAGCTTAATAGAATTTCGTTTCTGTTTTTTTTTTTTTTTTTTTTTTTTTTTTTTTTTTTTTTTTGTTTTGTTTGTTTATTTATTCTTTTTATTTTTATTTTTTTTTTTTAGCGTGAGAGCCACGCTACAGTACACGCTTTGTCAAATAAAAACAATAAAAAATGTATACANATATTATTTTCCTCCTCCATTGTTCGAGCTTTCAGAGCTTAATAGAATTTCGTTTCTTTTTTTTTTTTTTTTTTTTGTTTTGTTTTTTTATTTTTTTTTTTTATTTTTATTTTTTTTTTTTAGCGTGAGAGCCACGCTACAGTACACGCTTTGTCAAATAAAAACAATAAAAAATGTATACACATAAAAAAAAATAAAAAAAAAATGAAATAAAAGGTTCAATAAGCTTTGCATGTTTTTAATCGCATTTCTCCGGAATTTTGCCCCGCCGCCGCCGCGAACAAGGACGGTAAATAAATATTCATACGAAAATCACGATGCGGAATTCCTCAGTGAAATATATTGAAAAATAATAATTTCATCGCTATTCGTTTTCGTATATATATATTATATGCTGCCTTTTCTATAACCAGCCATCCGTTAAACTTCGCTGTAAATACATCCTATAATATTTTATAGGCAGCTTGTTCTTATTTCCAAGACGATACGTATTGTATATAAATTCGACATCCGATTAAAATTTCGATAGCGGATTTATCGGTTTGATGTATCGGATTTTAAGTTCTCTCGTACCTAAATAGCAGCGGTATTCTTCTACATCTTGTTACGGCCTTTACAGCTCTCTCTTCGCCAAAAAAAAAAAATCGCAGCATCATTTATCCCTGTCTCGGTCACGTTTTTCCGTCAGACCCCCGCTCACCCCAGAGTCCATAGGTCCTTGTTCGAGAACGTCGATCCACCTTTTCCGGGTGTTCTGACGTTTAAATTTTACGTATCATTTCTATTAATTTCTGAGTTACCTTGGAAAAAGTATAACCGTTAATACTTTGCTCAGACACTTAATCGTTTGCATATATAAATTAAATCACGTCTTTGTTATTATTCTCCTTTACGACTTTCATTAGAAAACAGTGACACGCCCATCAGTATCGGCCTTTTACATTTATTCGTACATAGTGCATTACAGGGTTTTTAGGATTATTAGGATTGTAAATCTAAAAAAAAAAAAAACAAAAAACAAAAAAAAAAAAAAAACATTATATAATTCGTAGCCACGTTCGTTACGGTAATGCGGCGACAATGATATTAATAAAAAGAGAAATACACGCGAAATAATTCCATTATATAGGTACGGTTAATTAATTAACGCGCACAAAACAATAATTAATAAACGTTAATATTACAAAATGTGTTTCGTTTTAAAGGTCACGCGAGTCACGCGTGTAGTTTAGTCGCCATGCGCTTGCCGGCAGAACAATATGTAGTCTACGACGTTTTTTTTTCATTGTAACGTGAAACGTGGCACGTATAATACTGCAATATTATAATATAAACACGTGGTAATAAAAAAACGATAAAAAAACGCGTACACAATAAAAATACGCGCGATCCGGTCATTCCGAGGGATTTATATCGATTCGGCCGAAGTCAAAACATCTCGGTTTAAAAAATATATATAAATATTAATAACATTTTAAATTTTTCCGGACGCTGTATAGAAATAACCTGTAGCAGCTGTGAGTTTTATACTGCAACCGCATTAGCAGAGTGACATTACGAAAATACCTAACCGTTTCCGTAATTGCATCACACAACACTATTAGCCGTAGGTTATAATATCGTTGAATGTATAATTAATGCATAATAATTGGCGTATTGGTGTTTTGTTATTTTTTTTAAATTTAAAATTACGCCACGCGTTATGGTCGTAATTCGATGAAAAACTCGCGCAATAAAATATAAACGGACAATTTTATGTTAAACGTGTCCCCTGGTCTATCGGATAATTGCGCACGATGCAACACAAATGTATTCGTTCTATGAGAATTTATATATTTTAGTCAGTTTTTGGAATTTGGTTGGCCGTGTTTAGAATACGATTGTCAAAAATAAAAAAAAAATGCCGTTGGTAACTACTATATACTTATACGTTTTCATTAGAGATGGGGCGGTTTATGAAAAATTCTTCCTGATTCTTACACGGTTCCATATATAATTGAATCTATAAAAAGACGAATATACTTCGCATGATGGGTGGGCCACTGTTGTCGGTGAGTATTTGGGAAGGTATGATATAAAGGTGTATTATGTAATTAATGTGGAAAACCCTTATCACATCAAGAAATTACCTACCTAAAGTACCATACGGATAAAAAAAAAAAAAAAAAAGAGGAAAACATCAGTGTAAAACCAACACATTCCTCGTTTCGCTCATAATCTAAAAAATAAACGGTTGGCGGATTATTTTTGCCGCAATAACTACTATAGACAAACCGATATTGTTTTAAGTGCGATCGTACGCCGAAGAAATGTAATAAGAACCGCGAGGACCTGTTCCCACCCGTTCCCTATGGATATCGCGTTACACAAAAATATTAACCATTAAATCGGCACCTTTTTTTCGTTTCTGTTGTTCGTCACATCACCGTCTCTCAGAGTTTAATAATATGATATAATAATAATAACAACGAGTCTGGTCGTTCTCGGCGGCGTGGCCGTGGCGTAAACGTATATTATTTATAAGAATATTTATTGTCCCATATTTGTCTAGGATACGCACTCGCATACGAACCGGAAGGAAAAATGTTACTACGTTATGGATCGCGGTTCACGATAAAGTTACCGGGTCCACGAGGCGGGGGGCGGTGGTTATTATTGGCTTACTGCGGGGCCTATTGTGCAGCGCCCGAGAGTTGCCGCGTTGTTCTCGGGGCACATAAATTACACGAGCGGGGAAAACTGCACGGGCGCTAATAGGCGATGGTCGTGGCGGCGATGGCGAACGTCAACGAAATATGATTCAAAATCCGAATGCGATACTGTATGTACTCGTACGTTACGTATTACGATACATTTCTAACGGCTAGAACAGACACGTTTACATCGATTTCTTCACCCCCCCCCCCCCCCCAAAAA
>CABPRJ010000476.1:5106299-5242223 GCA_902439185.1 Cinara cedri | reverse complement strand
TTATACATTTTTTTTTTTTTTTTTCTGTACGTCATAATTTAATTTTCAAATAAACGTTATTATTATTAATAAGCGAATACACGTCGAAACAAGTTGTCTATAACTGTGCCCCCCCCCTCTAATATCGTTCCTCCCTTCGCCGCCCAGAAAATTTTCCACGACAAAAAGAATCGAATTTCGGACAATTTTCTTTTATCAGATTTTCAGATAGCTTTTGTAACTAATGCAAAAAAAAAACAATTTTAAAAAAACTTAAAATGTACGACCATTTTCGACAAATATAGCAGACTGCGGTATGAGATCTGAAAATTTTAACTTGAGCTGACCTATTAAATCGGAGCGATTTTTGCATTTAAGTTGTTTCTACGATTTATGCACATTAAGCGACCATTGATTTTCTTTTTTGCTCACATAACGATTATTTGGTTTGCTATTTCTGCATACGCGGTGCCGTTAAAAAAATATATATATTTAAATATCGTTTATGAATAATATTATGGAACGAATCGCTGAAAAGAATCTCGAGTACCTAATATTATGTGTATACGACATGTATAGATTCTCAAACGTATTCAATTTAGAGATGTAAATTGAAAAAAAAAATCCCGGAGTTTTTTAAATGATTTCTCGATTTATTTTTTTATTTAAGTAAAAATAAATAAACAGAAAAATAACCGGATTATGAAAAAAAAAAATAATAAAAAATCAACCTGGAGGCGCCGGGCATCGATCCCGGTACCTCTCGCATGCTAAGCGAGCGCTCTACCATCTGAGCTACGCCCCCCGACGAGTAATCTGGTCAAGTTACGTGATATTAGAGAAGTTATAAATTAATCGCACCACATGTACGAATGTATGTATTATACGAATATAACACGTTTGACTTTACTATACCTACACTGACTCAAGTTCGTTCGGAATATTAAAATCGATACCGTTCGATTAACAATAGGATACTACCAATGGATATGGACTACTGTGTTGGATAAGCGGAAAACCGACAAGTTATTAAATATTTAATTATCCAATAATATTATTGGATAATTCAGATAATATACTGCAGTACGCGACGTTTGTTATTACAAAGTACCTCACGGATCTACAGAGCGGTCTGGTTAAACTTTTGGATTCTGAGCGGAGCGAAATTTTTTGATTTTCTACGCGGTTTTTACAATAAATGGAAAAAATTAGGAAAATTTACAAAATGTATCATTTTTAAACCGACAGCAATGATTAATCGTTGCGTACATATATATAATCAATTTTCCCTCTACCTTCTGGACTTTTCACCCTATAGCAGTGGTCCATTCATTGTGGGCAGTATGTCCGTTTATTTTTGCTGATGAATTTAAATTAAAATTAGTTTTAACTCGTAACTGTATGTATATTTTAAACACGATAAATAAAAAAATCGCAATTGTTTTATGTTTTTAACTGATATTCCGTTATAGATTTAAACTTTGGACTTTTATGAAAAAAAAAATCTGGACCAGCAAACCTCCCCGATACGTATCGACTAAAAGCATTTGTCTACCGATTTACAGGAGATGTAATAGGACACATAATGATTGTAACGGTAAAAAATAATATTAATGTAAATGTAAAAAAATCGTATATCTTATGTAACCTCCATAAAAGTGAAACGTAAAAAAAACCCTCTCCCCAGCGAATATATATCTCCTCCATCCGTTATTAGACGAAACTATTATACTTTCCGAATTTCATACTTTGACGCGGCCCGCCGTCTCGTCCGGTAAATGTCACTAAAAGTCAGGTGGCCCGGCCCTGATATAGAGGATCGGACCCGAGTCTCGCTTTCCGGACGATCGTTCCACAGGCGAATGCACAGCGAGGACAAACTATAGTCGACATGTACGCGCGTATTATGCGTTTGTTAGGTATTTTCTAGCGCGTCACGGATATGTAAAACATTGAAATTTTAAAATAATCCTATCTCGCCAAGAGAATATCGAGAGAGAGAGAGAGAGAGAGAGAGAGAAAGAAAGAAATCAACGCGTAAGCACAAACAATACGCCCGCCTTCGAGTTTGATTACAAAAGCCGATTTACTTTGATAATATTAAAATTAACGGCACAGAATACGTTGTTAATACGTTGAATTCAACGGCGTTTACCGTAACGTATATTTATACCGTTCGCGTGCGACGTGCGCAGTAAACTATAATGGACTCCCGCGCATACCACGTAACGTGATATTATACATGTGTGTGTGTGTGTGTGTATGCGTTTTACGCGCACGCCCACGCCCGGCGTTATCATGTTGGATATTATTTTACTGATGAATTATTCCATTAGAAACGTGTATCACTCGTCGCGGTAGATCGCGCGCTCGCGACTCAACACGTCAATTACGCCGACACGCGGTATGTATGCAACGCGGGTCGTACAGCTCCGCAATCATTAATCGTAAATATTTCACGCGCGTCGTCTCCGAACAATTTCGGACGTCCGCCATTATCGTATTACACGCCGCGCGCAATTTCGTCGGTCACACGTCAACGGGAAAATTCGAAATTGTTCCGGCGTAATAACATGCTTATGAATTCCGAAAAACAAATTCGGTACGCAAAACGTTCAATATTATAAAACACGAGTGCAACCTCTAGCCGTGCACAATTAAACGATTTCGGTTAAAAATAAAACATCTTAAATGCGTTTTAATTGTACTAAATAATCGTTCGGAAATAGTAATAGCAATAAACTAATAATGAATCAATTTCTTAATTTTTTTTTTTTTTTTTTTTTTTGAAGCACATACTCGTTATCCTATTGCTCTAATGTAATAGAATACTTTGTGAATATTCTTAGTAGCCATTCGACTATATATATTTCGAGATACTGACAAACTTTAGAAAATTTGTTCCGAAAATCATTTCGTTGCATTAAGGTTCATCGGAATGTTGAAATGTTTTTGACCAGGAAGCGTGCTTCGCTCAAAACACATCAGAGAGTACCGAACAATAATCACAGCAATATATTGATCTCGCATAATTTGTTATACTTTTTTTTTTTTATTTAATAATAAGAAAAACTGGCTAAAATTGAAGATAGCCCAGCATCTAAGGATCTAAACTTTTTCGTATATCATTATAGTGAACAACATTCGTTCAAAATCGAAACATATGTGTTTAAATTTCTATTCTGAGACACTAATTGAATTTTGGAATTTTTCGCATTTTTTTTTTTTTTTCCAAGAAGGATAAAGCTTTACCCCCGTTAGATTTACATTTATTTACTGTTGTTTTCGGTGTACTAGCATAATTTTATTCTACCCTACCCGCGAATTTTCGGCGCCTACAACAGTAGCCTATCCGTGGCGCGAAGTTTGACAGTTTTTTTACGTAATTTGTTTTGTTTTTCGAACGAATACCTATATTATATATACGCGATTTGAAGGATATCGTTCGCATTTCCATTTGATACGTCATATATTTATACGTATAACTATGTGCCGTCAGAAAGCAGAAAAAATAACACTGTCCACCATCGAACCGTAAACATGGATATTTGAACAAAAACATAATATTACACGGGAAATAAATCCAAGAAGTTTTTTTTTCCCGGAAATACTTCAAAACGGTAAACACATACCTTTAGTAACATTACACGGCAACGCGCGTACAGGTTATTTCCGGATCGCAAAACAACAGAATATAATACAATATTAACACATCATGTATGTTTTTTTATTGTTTCTTACGACAACGCGACGACGTACTATGTATTTCCACGTTAGAAAGAAAATAAGATACCCGAAAATTTCACGTTGACCAATTTACTTAGCAAAAATTATATCATATAATATAATTAATGCGGATAGTCGCAAGTTTAACGTTATTATCAACAAAAAAAAAAAAAAGGTTTGTAGAAAATAACCAAGTTTTAGTTTTTGAGGGAAGCGAGGAACGTATTAGTTTTACTAAATGACGTGTGCTTGCTTTCCTTTGTCATTTTTTCTTTATCTGTCTGTAAATAACTTCTCTACCTGAAATCTGATGTTGAGAGTAATTTCTGGCAATAAATTTCGTTTAGATTATAGTGCATTATGGATGCCATTTTTCTTGTCATTTTCTTAATACTCGGAAAAAACCGACAAATTTACGCAATGACGAATTCTGTTTGTTTGTTGTTTTTTTTTTGCGCTTAATTCTGTTTGAAATAATCGTAAAGACTTGACAATTTTCCCCGAATACTTTTATTTTCATTTTGTTTTATCGATATTCGCTTTGTATGTTTATATTTATTCAAGCGAGTCGTTGTATTATAATAATAGAAATCCATTTTGTCACGAATTCTGTTGAATGAACCTTAGTGTTTTTGTTCATAAGAATGTGTTAAGCGTATTTCGAGCATTGATAAATCCCGGACATTTAGAGAAAATCGTAAAATTTGGAGAATTTCTTTTGTGGTGGAGAGGGGGAGGAGTAAAATTTAAGATTTAAATTTCCTTTTATACATCTTGTTTTATTACATATACGTTTTCGGAGTTTAAATGTTTTAACAAAATAAGACAGCATATGTTTCCTGAATTTATAAGGTTACCCGGTATCATTGAGATAACAATAATGGTTGTGCATTATATATCGGTTGATCCAATTTGAATTTTTTTCACGGCGCTTAAAGTTAATTTAAAAATCCATATTATATAATCTTTTTTTGTTTTTTTACAAGATAAATTAATCCGTGTGTTTGATTCTTTGTTGCACTAATTATGTCAAAAATGCTACAAAATAAGTTCGTAAAATGGTTTTGATTGGAGCAAAAATTACGGTAAAAGAGTTATTAACGAAAAGTCATAATAAAGTATGTGTATTTTTTGAAATGGTGGGTGCTCTCAAACGAAAATAAAAATAATACCTCAAAAATAATATCCTCGTTTAAGTAACCTAACCATGACGGACTCGGGATTTTTTGTTTTCAAATTAATTCAAAAGAGTCGCATTTTATTCCACGCTGTCGCGGAGGATTTTTCATCGGCCTATATATATATACAAACGTCCCCAGTCCGCTCTATCCACAATACAATTTATTCGCCGCCCGCGTGTTTTGATCTAAGTTTCTGCACAAATATTGTACTTATCGTTTTGTTCATGTATCTTGCGTAAAATTCTGAAGTGTGCACTTCTCGTTTGGGAAAAACGAAAAAAAAAAACTCATTGAGCACATCAAATAATAATGTGTACGGGTATTCTCTTTTATTCTCTCTCTCTCTCTCTATTTCCCTATATTGTCCCAAGTGGAATGTCATTAACGGGGTAATCGTTTGGAGTTACTTTGTATACACCTAGGTACCATAGAACCGTACTTAAAAATACAAATTGTTCGGTTATCCTTTGAAAGATGCTTATTTAAACGTTGCATCAAATGTATTTCGAATATTTTCATATAAATATTAAACGCTAAAAATCGTATTAAAAAAAAATATCTTCCCGCACGGGAATAAAACATAATATGTTTCCATAGCAAATTGCCCCTCTCTCTCCGGTATATAAATATAAAATATAATATTATAATGGAGAGAATGGTATCCGTTCATAGTATGCGTTATATTATATACATGTGTATAATCTCAAAAAGCCACTTTGGCTCTTTTCCAAATCATCTCTCAATTAATATAATTTCCTCGTTTACCCTAGCGTCCAACACAATAACGACATAATACCAATGTTATAGTATTAATTGTACGATACAACGATTTGACTAGAAATAAAAACGCGCTTAAAAATTTGACAAGTAGGTAGTTAGGTTAGGTTCAAGTAGTAGGCGTATGGGCCAAAATAATATTGTCCGTGTAGAATATACGTTTAATTTACATAAAACTAAAAGACCTAATTTAACTAGCGTTAAAATATATCTCGTATTATTTTTGAGTTTTTAGATTCTGAACTAAGTGTGGACCGTATTGGTTTTACTATGATGAGTGTGTGTGCGTGTTTTTTTTTTTATTGCGATTTTAAACTACTTTTAGACCAGAGAAATTGTGTTCCGAACATCGTCTTCGGGAATTTTTTCTAGTAGAAAAAATCTTCCAACTTTAGATCACAAAATAAAGTTAAAACAAAATTATATAGGACAGGATTACGAAGAAAAATCAATGCCGAAAATTGACTTAAACCATTGCTCTCTGAAACCAAAAATAAATGAGAGATTTATTAACGTTTTTGTATTTTTTTTTTTTTCTAGTCGAAGAACTGGTATGCATGGCTTCGTGGAAAGACGGATCGACCAAATACATGATCGGTAAGCTGGAACTATCACCCACGTCTTCCGACGAAGACAAGTACCGGTGTTTCGTAGTGGGCAAATCGAATGGCGGACAGTTCGAAATGGCGCAATCTGGCGACGCTACTTGTAACGGCATGTCTTCACCCACCGACGGGTCCAGGACGATGAAGTTCACTAGAGGTGAGTGAATATTTTACATGTTTGTAACTCGCTTGAAAATTAAGATACCCAAAAAAAAAACTAACGTGCAAAAACAGACTATGTTCTTACCCTTAAGTTTAAAAATAGGCTCATACACTCTAGTATTAAAATATAGCAAAAAATCGGTTTTTATATAAAAAAATAAAAGTATAAATATAGCAACATTGACCGTATAACATGTGTAATATTATATACTCAGGCACGAATCTTGCAATAAATCCGAAAATCGTTGTTATAGCACCGTCACTATAGAGTCGAATTTTCTTAAACTTTTTAAATACAATAAATAACCGAATACTATAATAATATTTAAAAACAATATAATTACTGTAATTATGTGTCAAAAAAAAAAAAATATATATATACCATATATGTAATGAAAGCCTCGCATAAAAAGCTCTAAATCTCAAATTTGAGCTCAGTAGTTTTCAAAAGATAAATTACCGAGCAATTGCGGTTGCGGTAGAAACGAGAAGCGTGTTTACAGAATACCGTAACCTTGTTGGTTTTAGGAGTTGTACATAATATAACCTACTTGTTGTTGGTCCGAATCTCATACTGTTTCATGGAAAAAAGTGTAAATCCAAAATTAAATCGATGAAAAAATCGCAAGTGTTGCGTCCTGTATACAACGTCCGCTCTATGTACAGCCAGGCCCACACTAGGATACGGATAACGCAAACAAGCGAGACGCGTAAAATCGAATAATTTCCCTAATCGATTTTAGATTTTTTGAAAGATTTTTTTCTAAAAAATATTCTGCTCGTAAACGGTCATACAAACGAAAATGGCGATAGGGGAGATGGGAGATTTCAATTGACACGGACGTACGCCGTACGAAGTACATAGCTAGCGATGGGGTCGTGTCTGTGTATACAATAATATAACCGCTGGGGAAAAAACGGTTCGAAAATACAATATTTCCCGAAACGTTTTCAACGAAAAATCCGATGTTCGATCGAGTGGCGTCTGATATTATAATAATAATAGAAGAAAAACAACACCACGGGGCAAAACCTGCGCACAGGACAGACGATTCGTCCCTTCGTCGTCACCACCGCCGCGAATATTTCGGATTATTCGCGGCGGCGGTCTAACTCTCGCAATGTACTATGTATACCGTATAGTAGTGCCGGAAACGTGTTTGAAATATAAAAATCACGAAAATCCGGTACGCGGCAATTTGTATTCACTTGGGCGGCGGTGGCGCGACGTATATAAAAGTTTGCGAACGAAAAAAGGCGATAACCAAAAAAATACACACGCGCCCGCGTATAACCGCAATTTCGTACTTGTCGTCCCCCTCACACCCCCTCTCGTCGTATATTCTCATATATATATATTGGAATTATATACAGTGTATACAATATATATATATATAGGTATTATATAATAGAATTCCGGACTCGGAGGACGAATACGCAGCCGTTCGGACATCGTGTCGTCGTCGGGCCACATACAAAGTTCTTCTATTTTATACGCGCGAAACGAAATTTTTCCGACTGTTTATAGCGGATGTACGCGTTCCGAGTCGCTATATAAGTATATATACGCGACAAAACAGTAATATAATAATATCCGTTATGTATTGTATATATACAATACGTACGTCGAGCGTTCCCAAATTAAATATATAAGTTTTTATCGGAGGAAAAAAAACACACATATATATATTGTATTGCAAAAAAAAAAAAAAAATACGACAGCGACGGGCCGTTATTACCTTGTTGTAAACTTTTGTTCGACAAATGTAAAAGTGTAAGAAATAATGTTCTTATCACAGAGCGATATTGACGAAATCAATTTTTTTTTCTTCGTTTCAAGCACTTTTGTTTTATTACGATTTAGGATAAGTGGCGTAATACTAAAAACAATAACGTATCGCAAAAATCGTTTCTCGTACAAATATATTATATAATATTCATATAGAGAGATAGATAGCGAGAGAGAAATTCGATAAACTTTTACCGTTATGGCATAATGTACGAATATTTCAGGGGGTTCGGGGGGGAAAAAAAATAAAAAAATAACCCAGCCATTATCGTTGTGTTTCTGCGTGTATGAACGAGAAAACTATGTAATAAACGTTTACTAGACAGTGGCCTTATCCGAAGGCAAGACTTCGACTATTCAGCATTAGACAATTATTACTCATAATATACCTAATAATCATTGCGCATTTGCACTACTTATTCAACTGAATTATGACAATTTGTTCCTACTACATAATTATGCGATTCGCCAAACAATTTTCTTAGTGCAGTATTTTTAGTTTAACCTTCCCTCCTTTATCATTGACAAATCCTGAGTACGCCGTTGGTACTAGGTTACGGAATATGAAAACGACGATATTTCGAAATTCTTTCTACCTCGAAAACCTACGGTTTATTTTTGAATATTATTGCGAATGTAAAATTAAACCCTCGAATTTTTCTCGCAAAATACTCGTACAAATCGATATATTACATCGCTTTTTTTATACGCTCAAAAAACTGTTTAAACAACGTTACGGTATTGATTCGTATGAACATTTTTCGAGAAATATAATTTCAGTATTTATTTAGAACAGGCACTTAAGTTGTACTTTGTAAATTAGTCCTCGTCCGTCCGTCCGCATGGCAATCGTGTTGCGAATTTCGGAATACGATGTTCACTCCGGGCTCTATGGAAGGTGTGCGTTTATTTTTAGTCGAATCGGTGAAAAAACAGAATCGTTTAAATCATCGTAACTTCGATACTCCGGTATGAAAGCTGGTTACTTTTACACTATTATGGAAATTTCACAAATTCGTTGCTACGGTATAACATTAATAAAATACTAAATATTGCCAGCACATTAATTGTTATTTTATCTCTTTTGAATCATGCACTACTATGCTTGCGATGAGTATATTAAATAATATTATGTTTTTTTTTTTCTAATTTACGTGTCACTAAGGAAAATAAACAATTTTTAAACTACGCAAGAACAAAAAAAAATTCAAGTGTCATAAGCACTTTAGTAATTGGATTCAAGGATAAAAAGTATTCTTAATTATATACACTAGAAACTTTATTCTATACTTTCCGGTGAAAATCGCATCGAAATCTGTTCCTGCGCCGTTCCCGAAATATTACCCGGATAAACAGATTGACAAATACTAAAATATTATTCGTACATATATATAGATGTATTTTGAACTGATAAAAGTCAGATTTTAGTGACAACAAATCAAATAAAATCTGAAAATATCATCATTCCGACACCTCGTCGAATGACACGATACACCGGGTGTCCCACAAACAATTTATTAATTTGCATTAATGGATATGTCTTCGTGGGTTACCCCGTAGACTATAGCTTTCGCGTTCACTTCAGAAAAACCCTGTATAGACGTACTTAAAACAGAAAATCATTGTAAATTTAACATCGTTATGCAATTAGAGTGGAGCGGTATAGACATATTTGATTCGAGTGGTCGTGGAAATCGGTTCGCAATCGTGTAGGCAACAAGTGGCACTGGCGGGCGGCGCAGCGGCCGCGGTTGCAAGTTAATTATTTTCAATGGTTTTTAATTACTTTGAAATCGATTTTAAATTTAAAAAAAAACTCCTACAAACTTTTTTTCTCTTTCGAAATATCGCAGCTTTGCAAACTTCACGAGACAAAAGGGTAAACGGAATATTATACATTTTTTTAAGTATCATATTTTTTCCGCCACAATAACCCAGACCCACCCACCATCTCCCCCTCTATATTTAGACGCTTAATAATATTATTATTATTGTTCTTTGGAAGAATTAATTTGCCAGACATTAGTTATGGTTTTAAAAGTTATACTACTGTAGGAAAACTTTTTAACAGTCGCCGCGGCGCGCGACACTCGGTTTTGAGGGCATCATAAATCACAAAGTTTTTTTTTCTTTTTTTCCCCAAGACATTAGTAAGTATGACGCACCCTCCAAGATATACAGATATATACACGGAAAAATAACATTACACTTCGATAGTGAAGTTTCAGGACTATTATATTATAAAATACCATTCGATGAGACCTTCTGACTTTCATGTCACGATTACACGGCGTACAATATTATGCATAGGTATATAAGGTAGGCATTTCAAATCGTAAGACTCCATGAAATATCGTTGGCACTTGAGCCGAAACCGAGTAAAGTAAAAAAAAAAAAAAAAAAAAAAAAATGACGTGCATTAATATATTATTTTTTATCTACTACGGACACGACATGATTTTTTTAAATCCAGGGGGAATGTTTTTAATGTATTTATGCGTTTTTCTTGTTTTTAAATCGGACGTCGCAATGACTAACATACGTATGACAAGAACATCGTCGTTTCTATCTCATGTTGTATAAACCGGTCGTGTTTTGATTTTGATTTTTATTTTTTATTTCAAATACATTATAATTATTAGGACAAAGAACTTCTGGCATTTACATATTTGATTTGCGCAACCGTGAAAAACCAAAGCCAAGAAATTCGCTTCGTATAACGACAAAGGCGAATCTGTAATTTTATATGTTGCATATTTTTACATTTTTAGATCTATTGCTTTTTTACACAATTTCTTAATGAAACATTACTGGTTCTAAGAACTGGACATATTTTTTTTTTTTTAATATCATGATCCAATGAATTTTTTAGTAAGCTGTATTTTGCATCTCAATTTTAAAAATTTTACTCCTACCGTGTATGCCTTAATTATGAATTTTGACACTTGATTTTCAAATTAAATCAAATCACATCCAATTTCAACACAGACTCAAAAAAAAAAAAAAAATTTTCTACAAAATGTTGATAATTATGCGTTACGCGAATATCGGATATTATTATTTACGATTGAGCAGTTTAAAATTTGACCAAATAAATAGAGATAGGTGATTGATTTTATATGTATTTTTAGATGATATCCTTTATTTAATTCTTTAATGTGAATTATAAATGTCTATCTGAATTATTACTCGTATAAATGTATGGTAAATTCCAGATTAGTATGCTGTATTAAGATTTTTAGACAAATTTTCTTATCTGGTTTAAAAAGGAGGGAACGATTTTTAAAATTTTTTAAATATACATAAGATCATTAAACGATTATGTACAATCACTGAAAAAACCTAAAATAATATTTTATTTTAGATCAATGTTCAAATAAATAATAAAACATGCATAATACTTATATTGTATACATTTCAGTTTCTCCTTTTTTTTTTTTTTATTTATTTCTCTTTTGATATATGATCTAACGATTAAAATAATACTGAACTGTAAAGTATTAAAAATTAAATAAAATAATAACTATATAGAAACTATTTTATAAACAATAGATCTCATTTTCCAAAAGATATTAATGTATAAAGAAATAAAAAGGCTTAAGCACAGGATACAGAGAAAAGGTTTTTGACATTCGTCTCGCTTTTTGTTTGTCTTGGGCGGGCTCATTGTTTTATTTTAATTATAAAAATTTCAACACAATGATATTAGATCGCTTATACGAAAAACGATTTCGAATGCTGAGTTTTCGCTTATTAAAAATATGTTTTTGTGATTTTTAAAACCTGAAATGTACTCAAGTAAGAAATTCAATTGTATAAAATTAATGTTTGAGCGTTAATTGAAAATGTCATCGTTCGATTCGATCGTTAATAATGCACCGTGTACGACGTGTATACATGCATACAATAATATGTGTAATATATACAACTACCCGGATAAAGTTGTGAGATTGGGATTGACGGATTAAAATTTTTAAAACGGGTTTGAATTTTTATTTCAGTTTTCTAGATTTCCATCGAGGTGTTTTTTTTATAATTTAACTATACTGATTGAATTTACTTTAAAAAAAAAAATATCGAGTTTCCATTATTTTCACACCAAACTATATATATTAAATTGTTCAAATATCGAAAATCGCCTGGATCAAAACTCGAGAACAATCTAAAATGCAGAATAAAATCCGTTTTAAATATTAAATCTCAAGTCTTACTATTTTTTCTCGGCTTTTGGATCATTTTTTTTTTTTTTTTAGTTTTTACATATACTTGTATCCTGTCCCATTATTAAATAAATACATCATATTTTATTAAATTTGAAATTTTCTCATAAGGTTTAAAAAAAATTCAAATGTTCACATTTGTATACAAATTAAAATTTAAAAATCCGGTTTCTAAAAAATGTCGGAATTCCGTTCGCCTATGTATATTCAACGTTTTAGATGTTCACGTATCATAGATTTGTTGGAGCGACTTTTCGAGTAAGATAATTATGGCCAACCCGTTATCAGTCATTCACAATCGTGCAAAACTAGTATTTTATTTCGCGCGCAAAATGAATATAGGGGATTTATTTGTTTTATTCGAGTTTTAAATGTTTACATAGGTACCTACATGGAATGTGTGTTCCTTTTATAGTTAGTTTACGGGTTCTTTGTTTGTACGATACATTGTAAAGTTACGAATGTAAACATTTAAAACTCAAGGAGTAATAAAACAAATAATTCCCTATTCGTCGTGTGTGTAAAAGAAATACAATATAGTTTTGCACACGGTTAACGGCGTTTATGTATGACTGATAACGTTTATCATAAAATAATATCGCTGAGTTGGTCGCTTTCCTGTTTATGGAATTCCTGGATTTGTATCCATATAAGATTATTGTAATAGTACTGAATAGATATTATAATGCATTTGCAAATATTCGGTAAATAAAAAAAAATTGTTTTTTTTTTCGAGAGTGCCATTATATTGTTATTTTATCGTTTCACATCAATAATAATATCACTACTTTAATCGGCTATCTATCTATGAGCCTAATAAATACCTAAAAATCTGCAAGAGTTTTTGCTGTCACCGTCACTGACCTCTAATAATTCTAAAGTCCTGTATCCTCTCATCTCAATCGATTATTTCCAGTCTCTCCGGATTTTGTACTCCATCCGTCGTTACTTCATCGTTTCTTTTGTCTGTCTCCGTGTCTTCTTCCTGTTGATCGCCACTCAATTGATGGTTTGACTTCGTTGGTTTCTTCTCTTCTCATTGGGTAATTTACCTTACTTCCACATATTTTTTCTCCTGCGCCAGCTTTACACGAAATCGTCGCAAATTATAAAAAAAAAAAAAAAACGATTCTGATCGGAGTTTGCACTTTTTTTTGTTTGATGAATTCGAATTGAAAACGTTATTAATCGGCGACGGGGAATTTTTCCGCGCCGAAATGGATTCCTGATCCCCCCCCCTGCTGCGACATCGGTGTACACCATTATTTTATAATATTATTAAAATATATGCGCACGTATCGCGGTAATATTAATATTATTAGGTATTGTTATTATTATTATTATAGTCGTGTGCACGGCGGTTTTAATAATAATGAAATGGGTGGCCGGGCCGGGAGAGTTATTAAAACCGCAGCGTTTTATTGCACTGGTGCGCGCGCACGTGCAGTTCGCCGCGGATACCCTCTGGCCGGTTCAAAGCTGGTCGTCGCCGTCGTCGTCATCAGAGTATTTACACACGACCCGTCGTATTATATTATAATATTATATATACACGGGACAGCTTATCCATTATTATTACTATATAGCGGCCGGAAATCATTTTCATACGGTCCGCCGACCACTATCGCATATTTTATGTACATAATATACGCCCCGAATATCGTATGTATATATATATATATATATTTATGGAACTTTTTCCATTTTTCCATTTTTTTTTTTTTTTTTTTATCGTACTCGCCCGTCCGCCGGTACACCCGCCAGCACCGCCGCCGCGACTCGCACGAAGTTCTCGTATAAATCGCGGTTTCCACCGGCCCGCTCCCGTTAAATGACCTATCGGATTGCGTATAACCATTGAAAATATAACCGGGAGAGAGAAATATGAAATATTACCGAAAACCCGTTGAGTTATATTATTCATGCATAAAAAAAAAAAAAAAAAAAAACTACTTGAAAACAAAGTCTCACAAAATCGTAGACCGAGTAATTTTAGCTACACGATAATATTATAATTACCTAAATACTCGCCGAATTCGGACTACTATACGGAAAGGGCTGGATAAAATGAAGAACCCGGTCGGGGAAAAACATTATCGGGAAGGCCGAAAATGATGACGTGAGGGACATGGTAACAACTTTAGGAGATGGGCCAAACTGGAAGATTTTGACGGTGGATGATTGGTTATGGGACGGGATGAACTTATAAAAACCTAATAAAAAAAAAAAAAAAAATGCTCGCCGAAAACATTTAACCTATTATTAATGGTCACTGAATATTCCGTTTCTATATTAATATCAAATTATATTGTTCAACTCGTTTGTATTTCACTTAGATCCCAGGGATTTTTATAATAATCTTACCCTTATTTTTTGGTTTGAACTCGATAAGTGTATATATTTCTGAATTTGAATGTGTTACTCAGTATATATATTTTCAAAATTTAATATTTGCTTGCACTGAACGCTATACCGAATTGACGTAAGTCCTTTTTCCCTGGGACAATAGGATATAGGTAGATTTGTACGTTCTTCACCTGCAATCCTCGACCCTGTATACATACGATTGCAATTACGTCACAATGGTCTTCGAACCAATGCGTTTCCTCTCGGTATCTTCCGTCTCGTATTCATTCCTCGTCTCCCCGGATTTCTATAACAATAGGTTTTTTTTTTTTATTTATCTATATATATATCAATATTCTTTGCGTTCCAATTTATACGTCTCCGAAATAAAAAAACTATTTTATTCTCTCTTATTATGAATCTAAACACGCGCTCTACCGTTATAGTATAATATAACTCTATTAGTTTATTACCAAAATAAATATAATTTCATACATTGTGACCGACCACCACACCGCGGCGGTATAAGAAAAAAATGGCTCCAATAAATCGCGCCGCCTCAGTTTAATATGTTCGTATAGTTTGCACGTAATCCTCGAGAAAAATATACTACCCATACGTGACGTCTAAAAGTGCGATTGTTAAGAAAAAAAAAAAAAGGTCGTATTCGATTAATCGGTTTCCAATCACGTTTTTGTTGTGTATATCGTACAATTCAATTCGAATTATTTGTAATTTTTTTAATACTGTATATTATGTATACCGAAACGACGACGCTCCATTTTTATCCACCTAATTCCAATCTATGAGTAATGGTAATTAGGTTGACACATGATTAAATAAACAGGCATGTTAGCAAAATTTTGTTATGGGTGTATGAAGAGTGTCCCATACTTGGAAGAAACGATAAAACCATATGAGAGAAAAAAATATTTGATTAAAATTGATTTGTTTTGATCGCGGTTATTGCGTAGAATGGTAGAATTATGGACTGGACACGACACGGTGTAGTGGAGTCGTAGTGTCGTACCTTTTCTTTCGAGGCTGGAAAGCATGTGATAGAAAAAATGGGTATTTTTTATAGCACGTCTGTTTTTAGTCATGGATATACCTATTATCGTTAGTAAATTATTTTAATTGTCGAATTAACTTTTAACATAACTAATTTGATTAATAAAACAATTCAATTTTAACTTTTTTCCATTAAGATAACTTCACCGAGTTAATTGCCCGGCCTTGAATACATTTAAAATTGAATTATTGTTTACTAACTGAAAAGCTACGTAATTGTTGCGGATTCGTTTTGCATTAAGTTAAACTCGAATTATGTTTGCAGTGTATTCATTTGTCAAAAAGCTTAAATAAAACCCGTCTACCATAATATTGTATATTGTAGTTAATGCGGAATGTTCACAGACTTTTTTTTTTTTTTTTTTAAAAATATCGTTCATTAAAATTTCTTCTTTGTCGGTAAAAACAGAGTAAATGAGTAAATTTCCATCCTGCAAACTACTCTGTATCGCGTGGAAGTTGTTATTGCGATTACGTTTGATAGGCGACCAAAATCGTTGACTCGGTATTATAATAGATAATATTACGTCGTATACGCACACATACATACATAGCGAATTAATGTATATATTTTTGACTGAAAGCGAATAGGTGTGTGGCGAATCACTGCGTATCCGTTTTGATCCAATACGGTCAATTTATCTTTGTTTGAATCGTATGCAATGTAGATACCTACGCATGTATGTATTATTATTATATACTCTATATCGTGTGTTCAAACAATATCTAAATCAATAAACGAACGGTTTCGAAATGATTATGTTTCCAATAACTAATATATAATGCAGTACACACATACGCGTATACCTATAAATATTTGTTTTATTTGTATTATTATTTGTTATATATATTGTTTTTTTTTTTTCCAAACGCAAGTCGGTTAATTACATCTGGCCCATTAATATTGACTCGAAAAGAGAAAGAAAAAAGGAAAAAAAAAAACAAACTAATAACCGGAGCCAAGCCGTAAAACCAACATAAAACCCCTAAGGCCATCATTCCATGACCGGCCGCCGCCGTTATGTTCCTATTATTCCGGGAATGTATATAAGCAGTATATAGTTTATATATCGCCACGAAACCATGAAAACATTTTTATTTAGCTTTTACGGCTGTGACGCGAAGGTTTTACGATCCGTGTAAAAAAAAAAAAAAAAAAAAAATTGTCCTCGAAGAGATTATATATTGTACCGCCACCTTTTGTCGAAAAATTCAATTAATTTGACATAAAATATATATTGGTTTCACAACGGTATATAAACGACAAATGGTTACCCGTCGGCTTTTCCGGCAGGCTTGTGCAGAGTTTTCGGCAGTCACTCGACGGGCGCGGAGGACAAGTGTAAAGTAGAAGGGTCGTGGTGTTTAAAATTCAATAAACACGGTTCACAATTCGTTTGTATTCGTTTTCTGAGCGCGCTCCGCAGTAGAGGGTTCTTCGGGAATAAAAGCAGTTTTAGCGCTTTTTTTTTTTCGACCCGGTCGACTCGTAATCGGAATGTATGTTCTACTACTCGTTTTCCACTTGAACATATCTAAAGCGGGTTATAAAAAAAAAAAAAACGGCAATATACTTTTTTTTTATTTTTTTTTTTTTTTAATCTCCAAAACTTAAAATATTTTCGAGGACCGTTTATGTAAAACATCTCGAAATGTGCGTCGTCGCATAGTTATTTATTGGCCCGTCCCGGATACGGTCGCTTGTACTCGACAAAACTGCACGCGAAAATGTTTCTCTTTTACAAATGTATGTATCACTTATTTGACTCGTGATTTGTCTATAGACGAATTAACTATAATAATTAACTCGGTTGCATATATATTTGTATATTCGTTTATATACTTAATTTTTTTTAATATCCCGGTGATTATCAAAATTAATTCGGTACCTTTAATAAGTAATAATTGTTAACATAAACTGCACAACGTATTATCAAACAAAGTACAAACCATTGATATTATACAAAACAATTATACAGATAACCGACTCTATGAGTAAATCTGAAGCTTGGTAGCCATTTACCAAGAGGCCAAATTTTATTGGCTAGCCCATGAAATATTTGTTCTTGCTATGAATTATGAAAATACATAATATGAAAAATATTTAAAATCGTTTCTATCGATTTTTCATCTTATTGTGTCTATATCATCAAATAGTGTTTATTAATATAAACAAATATTTCATATTTTAAAATTACGATATGTTTACATTCACAATGTAATTAATAGATAGCTACCAAACTTCATAACTCGTATGGGATTCTATCATACAGTCGGCTATAGAGTTGTTTTCATTTATGATTAAAACAGAAATTAAAATGTCTATTTTTTTAATAATAAATAAATTATTCTTAAATGTTCGGCTCCTTGGCACATTATCGAAAATATGCTTATCTTAGAGTTATATACTACGGACGGAGTCGATAATTTTAAGCATGTATTTGTAATTAGGTACGAATCCCTTTATTCTGTCAAAGTAATGACCACAATATGAGTTATAATTCTTGTGCGTGGTCATTTCACCAAGAAAAATATATATCATCATGTAGATAGCACGTCCCAACTGGAGACTTGTAGTCATGTGTATAAATTATGTGCTATTTACACGGGCGAGATAGGGTTACATGGATTCATCACATATATGTGTAATATATAACTGGATCAGAAATTATAGTGAATCCATGATACGAACATTATTACTTGAGGTTTTAGTGTTTATAACATGTCCGTATAGAATGTACAGAAAAAATATTTCGTCTACTGTGAAAAATCCATACATTGGCTGTCTCTCGCACATATGTCGGCTTTAATAATATATTACGTTGTGTAAAATAGTTATTCCTGGTATAGATATTGTGCATTTTCTCCGTTGTGCATAAAGTGACTAAATGATTTATTAAACACGTAAACAAATTTTTTTTAACTTAAAATTTAGATTTTATTCGAAAATGATGTGTTAAGAGGATGTCACACCCGCATCTATTGTCTCAATCCAACGACCAGGCAACACATAAAACAATGCTTATGGAGAATAAGTAAAACCAGCTTAATTTGGATTTAAGAGTAAAAGTGCCTATTATGAAATATATAGAGAACAATATTTTAGAGGGAAACTTGTAGTTTTTTGTATGAATAATGAACTAATAAAAAATGTACAGTTATTTAAAAAACTGTGAAAAAAAAAAAGATTTGTGTGTCTTTTATACTGAGTTGAATATTTAGAATAATCCAAAAACCCGATAAGGTTCCCTCCAAAAGATTCTTCTTTATACATTTCATAGTAGATACTTTTACTTTAAAATCAAAATCAAGTTCGTTTTACTTCATCTGCGTAAGTATTGTTTTTGCTCGGTATCTTAAGTGGTTCGTAAACTAATTTTGATACTTTTTCGTACATAAATAAATATTCAATAACTCGTTTAAAGTATACGGCCTAAAATACCTATATCAATTTCTAATTTGTTGTAGTCGTGAAACGCGCAATTTGTAATAATAACAATTCGATCGTATCTACGCGACTTATTGACCGTAATTATACTAGGTATACATAGCTAATATACCTATGCTAAATTTAATTGATATTGTAATATAACAACTCCGGGACTTTATGCGTCTGCTCTCCTCGGAGGGACGTCCACTGTGCAGACGATCGTGCGACATTCCAAGACTACAATTATTACGACGGTTATTATTATAATATCTATGGGGTTGATTAAACTCTATTACTCGGCGTTGCTGAATGATTATTGTTGTGTACTCGTATAATTCGACGAATATGCATTTATGTTTGTAAGAGAGTATAAAATGCCGTTGCGCGTGCGCGACATTGTGTTTATAATGTGGCGATCCGAAACAATTTACCGCCGCCGTCGACTTGTAAACGACCGTGTTTGTCAGCATATGCCCCCCCCCTTCATCCCCGCTCCGTCCCGATATCGATTTCTCGCGGGGGAAAGAATGATTGTTATAGCTTTCCCGGGCGGGCGGGTATGGAATAGCTGCGGGAAGACAGAGGACGGTCGGTTCACAAAACGGGATAACGGGGTACATGTATATATATATATATACGTATAATACGTATATATTGTACAGGGTTGGACGTGGGCCAAACTTCCTACACGGTGGCAGTGGCGCGGGGCAAAGTGTCCACGGGTCGAAGGGTTCGAGCGGACGGGGAAAAGACCGCGTGGTCCTCCGTATATACACCGCTGTAGCTTTACTATATACGTAGGTATGTATACGTACAGCTGCGGGGTCTGCTGCGTGTAGGGAGAGCGCGAGTAGAGGAGATCCCATTATACGAAATTAAACATTCTCAACGGCCAAAGGGTCTTTATCGCTAGCGCGGCCACCCCGACCTCCTAGCGGGGGTAATGGTGGTGGGAGTGAGAGGGGGGAGGGTTGTAAGGAAACGGCTGACGAGAGATGGGGGAGGGTGGGGGTGGGTACGGGAAAGCGGCGGCGGAGACACGTCAACCTACGCAATCGGAACGGACGAGATAAGTACACGCCAGTGGATTATAATGTATAACTATATAGGTATAGGTAGGCACCGTAGGTATCGTAATAAATGAAGCGCGAAATAATATTATAAACGCGCCTTGCGACCGCAATATAATAATAATAATGTATATAAGTGGTTAGATACTTTTGGGGTTGGTTAGGGTGATGTCTGCAGCCGGCCAAGGAGGTGGCGGTGTGACCTGTCGGTCGGCGATAACGGCGCGCGACTCACGGCGGCCGACCGAGTCTCGTGTAGACGTCGAATTAGAAAAAAATAAAAAATGAAAAAAACCACCAAAACACTTCGTAGCGGCGGTAGTAGAAGTAGTATAGTAGTCATAGCGATAATTCGGTCGGAAGCACTGTTGTAGATATGATTTCCGAGGGAACGTCGTTTTTTTTTTTTTTACCCCTAAAGTATCGTCGAACAAAAGTGTCGTACAGCCATCGCGTTGAGGTTTTTTTTTTTTTAACGACCGTGACCTTTTTTTTATTTACTCTCTCCTCTGTCGAATTTCGTCGCCGCGTTCAAACCGCGGCAGCTGTATTAAAATTTCAATAAACTAAACGCCACAATATAATACTTCAATTAGCTACCTATGCGTTAGTCGGACCGAGACTGTATGTAAAAATATGCGGCGGATATCACGCGTGTGCTCTTGAATCGAAACGCGTTCGCCCCTTTTGTCGCGTCTTCGCTTTCTACTTAAATTTCAAGTTCATTAACGGGCGCCGCGGTGCTAACCTTATTTTCTCATCCAAAACGAATCTTCGGTGCAAACGCAACGTCTTTATTAAATAATATGACTTTATACGCGAAATATGCTATAGTTTTGCACCGTATAATTACTTTTATGTAGCGCAATAAGTTTTAGGACGATAGAGGAATTCGCCCGTTTTATTATTTACTAAATAATAATGCGTTCCCTATTTTATACGCTGTCATTATTCAAAGAGTTGTATAATGTGTGTGTGTGTACACAAAGGACAAAATAATTTGAAAAATTCTTCCCTTTGTCGCGTACATATTAATATAATATGCATTAATCGTCGCGAGGTTTTTGAAACTAAACGTTTCATGTTACCGCTTTTAAATAAAGCGATAACGTCTAGAATTGTAGAATGTTTAATAAAATAACTGCATATTATTTATCGTATTGGAAGTAGGTACGCCCGGTATAGTGTTTGAAAATACGATATTTCCGAACGGTATATTGATTATCCGCCTAAATTCCAGCCACCTTTTCAATACAATACCGGAGTCCGCGAACAACATGTGAATCTCGGCGATTATTGTACGACACAATTCGTCTGATATACGCGACGAAAGCAACAAGTAACGTCAATATAATGGTATCGTTCGAGCACCGAACCCGATTTTTACTTGCGAAAGTCACGATCCGTGTACGTATGCGTAGAGTACACGCAATTTTTTTTTCGATTCCCAAACATACCATATCTACTATGACCCTTTATATTTTCGGTACCCGAATCTGCTATATGACTGCGATCACTGCTGTGTGCGTGCGTACGTATTGTGTCGCGCGCGTTCTTCGATCGGCGTGCGGGTCTAAACATTATTTTTTTTTTTTTTATAACCGCCTACAATGTCAAGGTGAAAAAGGTCACCGGCAACGATAATTTGCGCGGTATCTCTCGCGGTTCAAACCCCCCGCGGAAATCGGCGTCGGTGGTGCGTGCGTTTTCCGTCGGGTTAAGCTCATTGTCTGCGCGTGGTGACGACAGGCCCCCGTCGCCGCCGCACCGGGTCGTCGATGGCGGTGGTCGGTGCGGGAAAGCGGACTGTGGAGGGACGGGTCCGGCAATTAAACCTGCCGCAAGTATAGTAATTTGGCTGCTCGATCGGCCGGAAAGTTAATTGTTTCCGAGCGACATGCCCCGCCCTCGCGACGACCGCCGCCGCCGCCGCCGAAACTTAACAGGCGTCGTAAATCTTTTATTAGGTTCGGGTCTTTGCCGCGGCGGAAAAAGTTTACGGGCAAACCGACCGCGAACCACTCCGACGACGACGACGACGACGACGGTGTGTATGGTTGTGGTTGTCCGTGTGTATACGCGTAGTGGTGTTGGTGGTTGGGGTGGCGGCGGCGGCGGTACTCTTTGGTAGGATATACGTTCCCCGAATCCGTGCAAAAGTTTTGCGCACACAATATTGTTGTAGTTTTCTTTTATTCGGATTTTTTTTTTTCTTTTTCTTTTTACCGCGAGAGTAATGTGAAATTCGAAAAGTCAATTCTCACTACTCGAGTAACCACTCAAGTACGACTCGAGGAGCTGAACTAGGAGGGGGTACTGAAAAAAAAAGAGTTTTATACTGTACCGCGACGACGGCGACGCAAGTTTATAATTATTATTAACGACGCGCACTATTCCTGTTCGTACGTTTGTACGTGTTTTCCGTTTACAAACGTTTAAATGTTAAATTGTTCGGAGATTTCACACCTGTGCGACGTATAAACGCAATAATATATACGTACACGTTGAATTCAATCGGTAACGTTATAATTTTTGAACTTTTGGTTGTTGTTTATTTTACGTTTTAATCCGAGGATATCCGATGATATTCGATCGTCAAAACTATTATTCGCTATGGTTTTTCGATCATGGTCCAGCGATTTTAATATCATCTTCTATTTATTCGAAGACTGCCGGATAAAATTTATTATAGTTTTCTTTTTCTTCTTTTTTTTTTCAGTTATTATAGAATCGTTTTTAACGGTCGTAAAATAGCACTGTATAATCGCAAAATATGTTCAACGTTCAACTCCGTTATTTCTCATCACGATGAACACAATACAAATAAACTTTTGGCTTTCAAATAGCGAAACACACCGGCCCTTTTCCCCTCGGAATCTTAAGGGAATATTTTTCTAAAAATGTTGGCGCAATGCATTTAACAACGCCATCACTTGCTTTTTGCGATTTACCGTTTATGAGTTATAACACATGAAAATGTAGACCGAAGACGTCGGAAAAGGTTATTATACAAATATCGATTTGAAATTATTAACACCCTTTGCCCCTTCCTCTTCCCGTTTAAATTGTAAACTGTTACAACTAATAAACACGTTTGTAATATTATTATTTTTTCGATTTTGTGTTACAAAGATGGGGTGTTGTTCTTGAAAATCAAAAGTAACAGCTAAAACTGAAACGGTTCGATAATGGTCTGGAGAAAATTCTAAAATCAAATTTACTTAAAATATTTCGAGAAATTTGCCGTATCAAACGACTATAGTCATTTGGCTCCCGTTTTTTTCCAAACGACTTCCATATTTTACAACGCAAATTCCATATAGTTATTACAGATGTTTATTATACGTCTGGATGACGAAACTTGCCAGTAAAATTTTAAATTATATTAAAAAAAAAAAAAAAAAACACATAATATCATAATATTTATACAGGTAATCGTAAATTCATATTCTCTTTGAAGCATTTAGTCGTTGAAATTTAAATTAAAACTAGTACATTTTCAGAGCATACTTTTTTCATGAAAATCGATCAAAACTCTTGGTTTTTTTTTTTACTTTATCGTATACTAGGATTATTTCTATGACTACGAATTTTTAATTTGTGTCTCGAATAATAGGGTTTTAGTTTTTTGCCGAATACGGGAGCCGTTCAGGCTGGATCAAAATATGCAAATCACCCTGTGCAACCATTTTCAAAGTCCGACCATATAATATTTCACGTTTAGGTTAGTTGATATTTATTTATTTATTTATTTATTTTTTTTTTTAAGTATCCCTACTGTCCTACTGTATCGACAATCGGTTCTACGGTCATTATATTAACATTGTTATTATAATTATTTCGAAGGGATATCGTATTATTATACCGCCGAATACGTCTTAAACGTGGCCGTCGCGACTGTTATAATAATAATAATATACGCCGGCTAGACACTCGCTATATTATACACCGTCGTCGTGTCGACCGTTTGACCGGGAAAACGAGCTCCGGTAAATCATAATTATTCATGCGTCCCGAACGTTTTCGTATGATTGCCTGTACATTATTATAATATATCGTTATACCTACTGTCATGTCGTGGGAATATTACGCATTATTAAACGCGTATATAGAAAACACTCGTCCAATTTTCTTTAACTAGATTCCAGTGAGTGCACATACATAGATTTCATAGATTATAAATATTCTGTAGTAGACCTCATCGCCTCCAACCCGCTCAACTCCCCCCTCTCCCTTCATTACCGGCTTTTAACAGAAAATCGATAATGAGAGCATTTTGCGATCGCGTCTTTGACCTAAAACATTATTGGTACATCTTGTTGGCAATTAAGTTCGCGTAGATTTTATTAAGCACCTATATTATGATGATGAGGATTCGATATTAAATATTAGTGCATTGGCTTATATATACGCGGCCGTATTATCCGGGTTTTAATTAAACGTTGATTGCCAAGAAGATTAGATAACGATTTAATTATGTACAGTTTGTATGTACGTGTATATCTTATACATAAAATTCTCGTGGCACGTGTTTGTGGTCGCACTCCGAAACGGCATGACCGATTTTAATGACATTTTTTTTGTATACTTGGTAGACATGAGAATAAGCCGTAAATTATCTTTCACCCTTCTAACCCCACCCACCGTTTTTTAATCGTGATTTTTAGTATTTTAATTCGGTTTTTAGGCATTTTTAAATTTTTTTTTTTTTTTATGGATTACCTTAGATATACGGATGAAATGAAAAGAAAAAATATAAAAGTTTGGTCAAAACGTATCTATGGTAATTAATATAAATAAAAATAATTTCAAACCTTTATTTATTTATTTTAATCGCGGTTTTATTATTTTCGCTTAATTTCGGGAATTTATGGGGAGTTTATCAGGAAAACTTTAAAATAACTATGAAGCTGTCCTGCCCAACGTTTCCCTTGCCATTTATATATATATATATAGCCCTATATAACACGAAATTATAATATCTATTGCGGCTCTATCTGGACCAAAAAAGCACTAATTCGGTAGCTTTATAGGAAGATTTAAATGATAACAGTGGGGGGTAAATTTCACTCAGAAATTCAGAGGTATTTCGGAGGGAGACGTGCGATATGTTTACCTTTGAATAACCATAAATACTCTCAAATGAAGCTATAGAGAGATGAAATTGCATATATGAATTGCAACAACTAGTGCCAGTAACGTGCTTTTTCGAAGTTTTAACTTTCAACCCCAACGTATAGTATTTCTATACTGAAATAATACTTTTCACGATTCGCAGAGCTTTAAAATAGGTACCTATCATACACAGAATCTTTAATTTAATTTACATGGTTGAAATTGTACACGATCTATACTAAATATAACTATTGTTACTAGTCAAGAATGGTCCTTTAAGGGTTTTAATTTTCTAGCCTCACTCCTACCATTTTCATGCTACATGCATGTGCTTTTTTTTTACACATATTTTGTCTCTCCGTACGATTTTCGAAAATGCCGAATTTCCCTGTATTAACAATACCTACAAACATATTTGGTATTAGCGAACATGCACCAGCAATTACAACGGGACCATTATTTCGAGTACGGGCCATTAGCAGAAACTGTCCGGTAATCGAACTTAACGTTGGTTCTGACCATAATAATAATTACCGCGGCGCGTATAGCTGCCGGATAACGATTATCGTTGCAGGTTTGTGTGCGCAGTGTGTTTGGTGGCTGACGAGGGAGAGATGAGAGAGAGTGAGCGAGACTCATTAAAGATCACTACCGTCCATCAACGTTGATGGGCCCAAAAATTGTTTCTTAGTTTTATTCGGATTCCTGAAGAGGTCACTCGAGGGTTTCGCGCCACCGTTTCGGTATAGTTTCGAAAAGTGTACAGTGTAACATCAGTGAAAGTTTAAACAAGACGAAACGTACCTGTATCAATTTCAAAGATTTCTTTGTACGAGTACGTGAAATTAAATATTTACGTGCATATACTTAGAGTCATCTTTGGGGAGGTAGTCGGGGCCTCGCGTTTTATACTGAAGCCTCGCGTTCGAAAAACACGAATTAAAATATAAGACTACATTTAGACACTTTTCCGCTAAATATTTTTTTCTCTACGTCCAAAATTACAATTTTTATGAAAAATCCGATAGCATTGCACGACCGTTCTAATCTTGTTCCTCGTATGAACATATTCTCTCGTATGCCAATTTAGTACAGTTGTCGTTTAGTCTAATTATCTATTTTCACGGATTTATGTATTTGCTGAAGTGCTTTCCACTCGGACAATCAAACAAACTTTATCGCCTCTTGCCGTCGCCCATGATACACACACATATTATTTCAACGCAGGTCTAATATAACTCGTAACTGTTTTTTCCTCTTCGGTAACTTTAGTTTAAATAAACTAATTTGTACATAAAGTAACCGGTTATCGGTCTGATATTGGTTAATATTGGATTGAAATATGTAATATGGAATCTGTCCGTAATTTTTTGAATTAAATAAATAGTAATATTATTATTATTTAGTTATGAAAGTTAAATTTTATCAAAATTATTTTAAAATGTATGTTTCACAAAGAAATAACCAAAGAATTTACTGAAAATAGATTTGTTACAAAGTAAAATTAATATAAAATAATTGTTATCGTATTGCAGCATAATATCAGCATCAATATTATTATTATTTTATTGTTCGGTTCTCTTTACTGTTCTGAAAAAAAAATGTCCTCCGCATTCTCCACCGCCTCGTTGCATTCCAATTATTTATATGCAGAGGATTCTATTATTTTAGTTACCTGCGCACGTTTACTTTATATACACATGGGCCACGTATACGTCATAATCCTCGCCATAATATTGCTTATTTCCCGTCTGTTTTCTGTATCACAAAGCTCGTAAAACGTTTTTTTTTTTCTCTCTCTCTTTATGTTCATGTTCAGACCATCGTGCTGGCCGATTTTCGTGGTAATAATAATACAAATATTGGCAGAAAAAAAATGCGTGCATGCGTTACATGTTAATTTTGAGAACACGTATTTATAAATGTTATCGAAACGCGGCGCGATTGTAAAAATATAGATACTGCGCGTATTAGTTTAAAAAAAAAAAAAAAAAGAAATAACGCGACAGAGATTGATTTATTTCGATGGATTTACTACACTCGTGGCAGCGTGTTTGTCTATAATACGTTCGTGTCCCTGTATCGTCGTCTCTGGGTGATGTAATCGGTTTATAATACGTTCTATGTCTTATGAACAGTAAGTCCATATTAATCGATTCCCGTCAGACTGTACTGTATAGGTGGGCTTCGGGTTATTACTGGGGTTTATTCACGGCATACGTATACTACACAATATTCCACATACGGTATTCGCATCGGGACTTTTTTTTTTCACCGTTATTCAGCTGTTCACACATCAGATTTGTTGTAGGTATTGCACGTACCGAATCGAAAATGTTTAAAATTACATAACATTCGATTTTCTGTACCGGAAACTACCGCCACACAATGTTTCAAAACAGAAGTTTGCCTGTCATAGTTATTTAAACGTAACATTTATAATATGCAATTTGAAATTATAGGAATTATAATAGTAAAAAATTTTTCTATCTATAGAAATTTTGGGGTTTCAACCGCATCCCCACCGAAAACGTTTCGATTTATATTATACTATATCAAATAACTTATAGAATATTGCGATAAAATTAAAACACCACAAATTTAGCATTGCATCAGTCTTACATAAAAGCAGGCACATATACGGGAGGAGGTCTAACCCCCCCCCCCTCCTCTCCCGAAAATTAATAGTTTTGTAATTTATTTATATAAGTTTAATATTTTTTTATGAATATTGATAATATTGGTAATATTGATTATTGTAAATTGTTCATAAACCTCACCTGCATTTTTTTTTTTTTTTTTGTGTACATGTTTACATAAAAGTATAGGTTGTTATCGCTTACAATGATCGTACTAAGCACCTATTGTTTTTATTAATAGTAGTTTTGTTTATCTACCTATACAAATATTATCAGAGAAATTTAATTAAATTTATCTAGACTATTTCTTCGAACTAGTTACAGTTTTAATTGCCCATTCTCTAATAACTTTTCAATAAATACAAATTCCTATAATTTAAAATACGCAAGAAAAAGTTTAAGAGAATGTACCAATCGAGATTTATTTCAACGTCTTATGATAAATTCAGACGTGAACTACGTGAACTATATATTAAAGAACTTAAAAAAAAAAAACCACCAACTAAAATTATGGAATTCGTAATATTTTCAGATAAAGATTGCGGTAGTGAAAGTGATGAAAATGACGAGATCGATAGTTACACAACTGTTTGTGATGACATTCCGTTATTTTATAAAAAATAAATACACGATAAAACAAATACATAAATCGATTTTATTTATTTAGGGGCAACTTGGGGCAACTGAATATTAGACCAAAGTATTCACTATAGTTCCTAGTATATATAAATATAACTCTGGTCGTAGTGCAGATTATTAAAAATTAAAAATTGCTATTAAAATTTTGTTTTTATTATTTTACTAAAGAATACAAATTTCCCATTGAGGTAACTAAAAATTTTTTTTAAAATTTATGATTAAAGATTATGACCGCAAATTTCTGTTTTGGAACACTGTGCGCTAGTCATGTAGAGGGAATTTATATTTTTTTTTATTTGGGGGGAGGAGAGGTTTAAATAATACCAAAATAAATTTAAATTCAATTCTCATAAGATTTTGAGACAATCGAATGCAATATTACCACGTGTCTAGCTACTGGTAATATAATTTGCCCACTCGTTTTCGGCCGTTATATCCTAATACTTTGCCTATAGAAATATATACTTACCAATGAACTGACTGCATAAAAGAGCAAGTCCCGTTGTAAACGGTCGTTTCCGACTTAATTTCGAAGTGATGTATTTACGATATCGCAACGTTGAAAATGAATGTTCAATTTATTCTGCTGAAGGTACCGGTAGATTTTCCAATAAATATCCACAATTTCCTTGGAATTTGTGTACATTTATCTAGATCGCATGGACCGATAAGGAGAAGAGCTATTTTCCGTGTTTCGTTATAACAAACTTGTATTGCGTGTTATAAATATAATATTCTATACATCGTTCAAAATCCATGTTAAATTGATGAATTTTCTCTCGGATAATACGATTTTCAGAATGCCACAAAACCGGCAAATAATATTGTAATGCTGAAAATTTTAAAATCCACCCAGATGAGCGTCGTGAATATACAGTATTGATCTATGTGTTCGTGTTGAAATACCGATATAACCTCATAATATATTATATAAATATTGGACCGGACGCCAAGGCGAAAATTCTCAAGTTCGGGATTAACCATAATGGTTTAGACGGTGGGACTTTTGGAGAATTTTTCGAAATTGCGTACCTGGATAATAATTTGATTAGACCCGCGTATAAGTACATAGTAAGATAGAATTAGGGGAAAAACCGTTTTCGCAAACTCGACACGTAACTGTAATATTGGCACTCTAAAAATGGTGTTCAAAAAAAAAAAAAATAACGTGAATCATTTGTTTCGTTCGCGGTATTGAAGGGTCGACTTCTTTTCATTTTTTTATCGCGCGTGTGCCTTCGAAACGATGGAGAAGGGAGGGAGGGAGTTTGGCGGCTATAATCGTGCTCGCGAGAGAATAGTTTTTCTCCGCGGGCAAAAGCACAGCGCCGCGATTTTTCGAAAGCCATAAAAGGCGACTGTGGGCGGTATAATAATAACGAAGGAACTCTCCACGCCCAAGTTCGACATTCGGCAGTGGCGGCGTCCGCGCGGTCACGACAAATTGCCGGGCGTTTAAAACTTTTTAATAACCCTTTTAATTTTTATTTTCGCTTTGTTTCCCGTAAAAACCCACAACGCGCCCTGCTAACCTAACCGCGGGACAAACAACAAATGGGCCGCAATTATTGCGCTTACGACGTGCGGCCGGAAACGTTTCCGGACTAATGGTCTTTTCATTCTGACCGCCCGCCCATCAGAATACAAGTATACCGTGATAGTGGTAACGGTGTGATGATAATGATGATGATGATGATGATGATGATGATGATGATGATGGCGGTGGTGGTGGTGTTGGTGGTGGTAGTGGTTGGCGGTTGTAGTGATAATGGTAGTGATGTGATACCAGCGAAAGCTTGTGTGTGTGTTTAGATAAAGAAAAACCGTCCCTATGTGTAATTACCCTTTCAAAACCATCTATTCCGCGCGAATGGACGGCCGCTGACTTGCTGGTGCCCCGAGGAATGTTATTGCTATATTGCTCGGCGAATGTAGAACTTTACCGGAAAATGACTGCGATGAATTTGTTGCTAACTGAAAACTTCCCGGCGTTTTATGAAAATCGTTTTACATTCCTTTGCAGTGAATACGAATTGTTAGTTATAAAATAATATAATATAAGCGCTTGTCATTATTATAATGTGACATACTTGACGTAGTTTTCTATATCGAACCGAAGGCTACTTCCGATTAAGTTCCGATGAGCTCGCGAATCGAGCGAGTTGAAATGACCGAAAATTCGCAGATAAAGCTATTTATAGTTATAGTTTTTTTTTTTTTTTTATAGAAGAAGAAATTTATAATTTCTCTTACAGTAATTTTATTTTTCGTCTGTCAAATTCTTATCATTTACGAACAGAATACGCCCATCCCGGTTTATCTGCTCTGCGTCGGAATCGGGTAGTTTTCAGATACGCGTTTATGTTTAGTAGAAACGCGCAACAAAGAGGCGGAGGGAAAAAATTTTTTTTTTTCGAGAATTCGCTTCTCTACAGTGTTCAGTCTGATGCAGTGAACCGTGCAATGTATTCGAGCACCAAATTCTGGTCGTCGGCGGCCGTACTGCTGGGCCCTTATTCGTTTCGGGTTTTTTTTTTTTTATTATTATTATTACTATTCTCTTTACTCGATATCGTAACAGAAAAAAAATACTCTGCTCTTGTATTTTTTTTCCCTCTGGCATTGTGTACTCGTTGCAGCCGCGTGATGGTTAGAGGTTTTATATTATATTCCCCCTAAACCCGACAAAAAACGCTCCGACTAACCGTTCAGGACTATATTATAATATATGGATCATAATATTATATTTATTCCAATCGAAACGTATAATATGATGGCGACGTGACACGTTTCGGGTGCATACATTATATTGTGTACGTGTGTATACAACATGTCATTATAATTGGAGGAGACAGGCGATATTTTGTTTTTTTATTCGGTATCTATCAAAATCGAAATACTATTCTTTTTTTTTTTTTCTAGAAAAGCTGTGGGCATTAATGATTTTGAAAGTTAATACCTATTTGAATCGATTTCGACTTTTAATCGAACCGAAATTGTAAACATGTTTTTTATAAGGAGAGAAACGTCGTTCGCTGATGGTTTTTCGCACAGCTAATTTGTTTCGGAGCCCGTCGATATTATTCATCGATATAGCCATCGAAATATCTATTTATAAATCTAGCTGCAGTGACTAATATTGTATATAATATACTTTTGAACGTTATTGGTGTAATACGACCAGCTAAATACACTAGGTATAGTATACTATTTTCGTTGTTATGGCTGCCGACGTCATAACACTAAACACATTTGCTGATTAGGTTTTTTTTTTTATTTTTTATTTAAACGTCTACATTTTTACCCTTATCTTGCGTAGACATATTTTTTTTAATGGTCTTTTACGTTAAGGGCACTTCTTTCACGCGCACTTCGTGGTGTATATTATTGATATCTCAAGCACAACCGCGTAAAACTACCTCTTTAATCTATACATAAGAGCATATTAATGGCCGATGAAAAAAAAAACATTTTCTTCGCTCTAGTTTTACGAATTGCATCGATATAGCGCAGCCCATTTCGTTTTCAAATTATTTAAACAGGCTATCTACAATCTAGATATTATTATTTTATACTCTGGATAGAATATTATATTATATATACTTAACGTCATAATAACTATATAGATAACAATCACAATATGTTTGGTCGTTTTTTTTCATTTTTTTTTTTGTTTACTATAACGTTTTCGTTGACCGTGACAACCGAATGAATCTACATCAAATATAAACTGCTCGTTATGATGTACATTTAATATGGCGTTTGTTTTAATCTTGAATTAACCACCACCTGGGGAAACTAATGGTTCGTGTTCAAAGTGAAAAATTCATGTGTGAGCTTACCGGAATTGAAATTTAGAAGTTCTACTTTAAGTTCATAACTAACCACCTTCCTATAATATAATAAATCATATAATATTATTATATATGTTCGAAATTCAGGATATATCTGGATGCCGTAGATTTATATCGTATATGCATTTTAAATTCTGAGTGGTGTGCACTCAGTTTTACTGGAATGTTTTTTTCCTATTAGATATAAAGTTATCAGAAATATATATATATGTATGCATATTTAACCGGTATCGGCATCATTTTTTTGTTTGCAATAAAAATATATTGTTGTTCACTGTATAAACTGTATAAGTATAATATTATTTTGTAACTTGAAAACGGAAAAGAAATCCGATGTTCACAGAAATGTTAACCGTTAATATTCGGTGTTGATAAAAACTTGAATCATATAATATAGTAACCGTGAGCTTTGACCGCATAAATTGCATTCCATAATAATATACGACTACTCGTACACCCGTAAAGTGAATAGGATATAAAGTTATGATGTTTTGCTAGATCACGAATGACCGAATTCGTGGAATGTTTCTATCGAGACACTTGTTGTATATATATATATGTAATATATTTTATATGCTAACGAAAAAAAATATATATAGATAGATAGATAGAAAAGACAGATATGCAAACGAAGAACGATTCTGAGCGTCGTAGTATTGGTCGTTTTTTCCCTTCTCGCCAAGCGAACCCAGAAATTGACAACAATTAAAAAATAAACTACCTAGAGGTAAAATACCTAGAAATACATTAAATAAGTACTTTAAAATACCTTGAGGGGGTGAACTGTTAAATATTTACCACAGTACAGAAATGGCCCATCTTCTCTGGTACTACGTGAAATGTTTTCCTCAAAAAATGTATATATATATATATATATATATTCTTAGTTGTTAAATAATATATAATTTCGCCTCTTAATAATTTTAAACTACAGGTATTCAATAGGAATGTATCAATATGCATGTATATGTATATTGTATATATCTACTCGTATTTCCTAGCTCCATATGGAAAATTGTGTATAAATAATGAGAAAAACCGTGCTGACATTGTTGTTTTTTTGTTTTCTGTTTTCCAGTGGAGAGTCACCATCACCACGGCCCGGGTTCTGGGTGCCGATATCCGCCATGGTTGACCGAACACCACACCTGGCATTCGCTGAACCACGGTCACGTTTACCATTTCTCGCCGAGAAACGGCACGTTGCGGAAGAGCATTCCGGGGGCTGGACCCGACCACGACATCCGTGCCGCTTGTTTCAAGGAGATCAACGTCACCGACACCAGGGCGACGATCGTCACGCACTACACTATCGGGTGGTAAGTACATCGTATATATTATATACATACATGCATTTTTTTTTTTAATCACGATCGGTATATATTTCATCTTAAGTTGAGTTGTGGAATAAAAAGGGGTCCAATATAATATACATAATAGTATATATAGGCGAATACCTAAAGATTTCCCTCTCGAGTTTAAATATTGTATTATATATATTTTATACGAGTGTTTGGAGTTGGTTTTATAATTTGTCTTGGTTCTTTTTCCCTAACTCAATGGCTTAACCCTCCCTCAAAAACGCACATATGTGTACACATTCTTATACATACGGGAAACCCTCGAGCACACATTGATCCGTGTCAGTACAGTTCGTATAAGTAATCAACCTCGTCTTTACTATTTTGTGATGATTATTATTATTATTTCGCAAGTGTGTGGACATAGAGAAACAGAAAGGTTAAAAGAACGAACGGGACTTATAAAAAGGAAAGGGTATTCGAAGTCTCGGAAAATTAAAATGTACGTTTTTATTATGTATATATGTATACTTTTTTTATTATTCCTCTCGAAGTCTACAGGAGTAACATTTTACTTAGGGGAGAGTTATTATTAAAAGGAAACGACTATGTATTATTATTGTATACTCAATGAAAAAGCAAGTGTAATATTATTGCGGTTTTGTAAAAAGTTTAGATATCTCAAATGTCTGCGTTATTTGATGGTGGTTCCCATAAATAGAATAATATTATTAACGACCGAAATAATGTTTATTTTGAACATTCTGTTCACACTATGTGCCTCCAGACAGACAGACAGCTTATTCGCAATGTCGAAGCATTTCATATACGTCAAATTATTAAACTAAATCATTATAATAACAACAGTATAGATAATATAGTTTTTTTTTCTTTATTACTTGTTCTCGAATTAAGAAAAAAAAAATTAAAATGATAAAGAAGCTAATTGATATAATATAAAGTAGAAAAGAGTCGTTCTTTTGTAATCAAATCATAAAACAAAATTCTGATGCTTACATTACGAACGTCGGCTAAACCTTATAAGATATATCAAAATAATGTACTACGGAGTTGTATATCCTAAAAGGGCCCACAGAAAATTCCGCAATAGTATATGTCTATCTCCTAAGTATAGTTCATAGTAATCATAAACGTGAAAGTTTGGATGGACATTTTTTTACCCCTTTATGCCAAACTACTGAACGGATTGATCAGAAACTTAGCCTAGACGTAGTTCTAAACCAGAAAAAACTTATATAAGTAACGTTTTTCCTCTCTAAGAGGGTCTCTCACAAGGTCTTTAATCTTTTTGGTTAGAAAATCGAGTTATTTTTGTTAACTCTTAGGTTACCTTGGTTAAACGGATGAAATAAAAAAGGAAGTTAAAACAAATAAATTAATGTAAGTGCTATAATATAATTGTCACGTGGATACGCACTACGAACCAACGAACCGTTTTTTTCTTTATTAATTGGTTATTTAGTTCATATTTCTTTTGGCCTGAGTGACATCGGTCCAGACAGCTGACTGTTGATAAATTAAATTCTATTTTATATAATATATTTTATTATTTTCTTTCATTATAGTTTTTAAACGGTTTAAAGGGTCGAGTATAGGCAATTTATGTAGCAAGTATGTGTATTTTGGCCTAAAATTATAATATCATACTATAAACAAAAAACACAGAGTTGGGTATATGAATTTTAGTTTGTCTTACATTATTATTTGTATGTAATATTATATATAGGTACTTTAGATCGCCTTTCTCACCTTTTAATTGCCTAGCGTAGCGAGAGAGCTATTGGTTTTAACAAAATGTTTATTATTTTTTCTTTGTTCTTTGCTCTAGTCTGTGGACACGGTTTTTCCTAGTAAGTTTGCTCAGATTTTAACGTGAGGCAACGTGTTTCTGAAAGCTCAAATTGTCTAGATAGTACTTAAAAAATGTCATTTTTTGATTTTTGACGCCATTTTTTTAATAAAAGCACTCAAGTGGGAAAATACGTAGGAAAACGTACAATTTCACGATTTCATTATTTTATAAAAACACGGACGACGTTTTCTACCAGAAAAAATGATTTAATCGAAAAATCACAATACACCTTTTTTGTTGCCTTTTTGATTTAATTTCTTACAGTATCATCTCTGAAACTTTTAAGCCATTTTTGAGCTTTTAAGGAATTTTAGTTTTTGAGAGTTTTTTGCTGTAATTCGGTTATAAATACACATAGAGACTTGAAACTTGGTAATAATACTTATATCAGACTTACCTAGACGTAGTAAAATTTTCGAAATCATCGAATGAATTTTTTTTTATTAATAAGTGTTTTAAAATCAAATTTAAACGAAAATCGCAAAAAAAATTACGGCACTTCAAATTATGTATTACCATACTGCGCTCGAAATCACCTTTCGTCAAGCAATGGTTTATCGTTGCTTACAGATATAAATGAAATAACCTTATGTATTACCTTATGTTGCCTTCTCAACTTCTCACCTACAACAGTAGCCGCTCCCTTCCGCAGTATCAACTCTTTTTTAAACTATTATTTTGTTTTGAATTCCGGTATAATCGACGCTGAAAATTAATTAACTTAAGACGTTTAAATTATTGGGGTGATGTAAATAACATAAATAAAATAAAAAATAAGCCGGAAAATTGTATCTAAAGAAAACATATGCCTAATGAATAGATTTCAAATCTATATTTAAATTTTGTATAGGCCAATATTGGGTACAATAAACTAGTATATTTTGATGAAAAACAAAATAATAATAAGAAAACAATTTCCCTTGACTGCCTCGACCGATAAATCAAATTGTTAATAACTCGTTAAATTAATACAATATTTTTTTTTAAAAAAAAGTTACTATCGTATTTTAATTTTGTTGAATTTCACTTTTCAGCCAAAGCGGATACACATGCATGCGGTTTTATCGTCGTGACAGCCAAGTTGTTGAGATCCAAGAGGGTGGTACGTATGAAACTGAAGTGTCGTGTGTAGCACTCACGATCTAACATAAATATATGCTAAAAACTTCGCCCAAAAAGTTTACCGAACAAGCGTAAAAGTAGTTTTAATGGGAACCGACAGGTGTCAGACCGATATTATGACAAAATAGGTTGGCGCAAACACACGAACGTAATTAAAATGTTTTTCGTCAAATTTTTAGCGAGCTGTGAACTCGTGTGTCACAATAAAATCGTGTGACGCTAACTCAACGCTCCCGAAACGAAAGTTTGCCATTCTTCGGGATGAATAGCGTGTACGTTTTTCAAACTTTTCACTTAGAGGCGTTGATATTATTGCGTATACATGAGATACGAACTTATTTTTCTTGCATTTTCTTTGCGGGAGAGAATGGCTATAGCAGATAGTGGGGTTATCCGAGGCTATAAAACCCATAAATCTACAAGTTTTGAGTATTGAAAACTGCACGTATGACCGTATTGTATAAGTTTAAAGAAAATATTATTATCGCCATGTCCTCGTCGATTTTCACAACAGTTCGCGTATTTTATTGATACAACACTTTGTACGTATTATATAACATGTGCATAGCAAATCAATATATTTTAAAATAACAATTTCGATGTTTAATTTCAATAATGGATCCTACGCGTATTTTACTTTTTTTCTTAAAAAGAACCCGCGCCTAAAACAGCTAACTTTTTCTTTCTTTTTAATTCGTTTACAATATTAATATTTTGAAACTTACCTATACCCATACAATATTTTACAAACCACATTATGTATCGTATTATATAATACAGAAGAAATTTAATTTTGAGTTCCCGAAAATATAATATTAAAAAAAAAAAAAAACCAAAACCAAAAGTTTTGCACTCGCATATGACTTCACTAAAAAAAAAAAAAAACTGTACGTAACATTTTTGCGCTATCGGTAAAACAATATTAAGGTTATATCGTGTTATTATTATTGTTATTATTATTTTTTTTTTTTTTTTATTAACGTATCGCGGAAAAATATTTCGTCTCGTCGCGGGGTTCGGGACGGGTGTGTGACGGACGGGCGGAGGAACTTTAATATTATACAAAGAAAATGTATGATTTACGACGGAAAACGGAATCCTCGAAAATTTCTTCGGCGACTCGTGTCGTTTTTGCCGAATGAGAGGGAAGATAGACGATCGAACAGTCGCGGAGTGGACCAAACGGAAAAATATTGCGCCGCTGCCAAGTAACCGCCTCCGAGGCGGAAATGCCGAGACGGCTCATATATTCATACTCTCTCGCGCGCGCGGAGTGTCTGACATAACGTTTTCTACATAACGCGTGTTTTCTAAGCGATTTCACAGAGAGGACATAAATATATGTCGATACGGCACTATGTATATGTATACGGTATAAAATAATATATACGCGATACGCTGCAGAGGGCTGAAACGTGCGTGTTTTCGAATTTGTATCCCTCGCATTTCACGCGGGACGCGTTAACGACTATTATAATACTGCGCTAGGCCGTTAGTCGCGAACCGCATCACGACAATGGATAATAATAATAATAATAATAATAATAATAATAATACATATTTATATATATTGCAGTGTTCCCCTGTTTTCTATTCTCCGTGACTATATAATATTATGTGTGCGGAGTGAGTACACAGTAGTTTTAAGGGTATTATTACTATTATTATTATTATTATTATTATTATTATTTATTTTATTTTATTCTGTTCGCGCTACACTGACCGTTTGACTCGGTCGTTTTCCACTTAACTTTTCCCGCCTAACGATCGAGAATAATTCGTCAGCGCCGCGCAATATTATTTACAATATCATCGCATCTCTCGCGGCACGCCCCGTATTGCCGTTCCGCTGGTGCCGTACAGCTAGCGCGCGCCGTTTATTATCGCGAATCTGCTGCACGAGGCCGGCCACTCGGCGTTCGTCCAAAGGACTCTCTGTCTCGTAAATAGTCGCTGCTCGTCTCGTTGGCCGTTTCGAGGGCATTCGCTGTTCTAAATATGGGTATCTTATCGTCGGAATAGCCGAACGCGTGATAACAGCTGGTTCTGCAGGGTCAGCACGGTGTCTATAAACCCCGTGTGGTCAGATTCCAACTAAACATTTGTAAAACGAATTGTTTGCGTGTTTCCCTCCCCCCCCCCGTTCCCTCTCGATGTTTATTTTCGATTGAAAATCCGATATGAGCTACGGAGCAATTATTTACCTACTGTTATAGCACGATATTTCAAAGCGTTATTTGGAATCGGCCAATTAGAAATCGTATTTTGTCCGTGTGATTCAAATCTGCAGTCAATAAGAGCAGCGTATTTGGATACAGCGCTGTGACTACATAAAGGCTTTTGGTAATATGCTATCAGCCGCGAATTTACAAACCGCATTAGAGTTTGGCTAGAGCCGAAACGTAACCAAGTCGACTTTAAGAAATGTACAAAAAATTACCCTACTTTTTAGTCCAAATCTGTTATATCTATAGTTGCCGATGATTATGCATCACGGGTTTAGATTAAAGCGGAGGCGTAATAGAAATACTTATCCTACTTATCGATCCAAAACTAATCCGAAAAAATGATATAGTGTACTAAATTTGAACCTATATAAACCTATGAAAAAGGTTATCGTGTTGAAAACGAACAACTGCAGTTCTCGTCGACGTTTCGTGGGACGCGCCATTTTGTGATTACCCAAATGGCAAAGTACATTACTATTGTAGGAGCAAATGTAACGAATGTAAGCGAACTAATAGCGTTAACGGGTATACACACCCGGCATTTACATGATAGAGCGTTGAAAAAATCGCAAAAATGGCGGCATCTACGATGACATATTATTGCCAATATAAAACGGTTCTCTACTTAGTTGGCCACTTTCTGATTAATGTAGACTTTCTCGTGCACGGATCGTAATCGGAATATTGCTTACGGACCATATCCTAATTTTGGACCCTCATATTGACCACTAGTCAAGTGTAGCTTCCGTAAATACGCGTCCCGGTATACGCGTGTTTAAATTGCGTCTACTCGATCGCGAGTTTATGATATTATTATTACCGCGTCTTTCCGCGCGTAATAAACTTCCTTTGTCTATATAGCAGAGGAGCATTTCCGCAAAACCAAAGTTACACTATATAGGTAACGTAATATTTGTATTATTATCTCACGAGGCCATTCGTCTTGCGCCATCCGGAATGCGTCTGTCAACATTTCCTCCGCGAGCGCGCGTGAGCAATTCTTACCGTCGTACACAAAATACACTATATTAAAATCTATTTACCGTGACGAAATCCGAATAACTAGAATGGAATCTTTAAGAAGAATATTATTGCATTCTATATGACTATGACAACCACGCGAATCGATCAATACAATTGTAGCTAGAAATAAAAACAATTAAAACAGAAAAAACACGTGTTCGTATTAGATTTTCGTCACTAAAGTCTAATTTTTCCACATCCCGTTTATTGCCTCCCCAATATTTAATTTTTTATTTTAATTTTTAAAACCTTTAAAAATGTGAAATTTTGTCAAGAAATCCTGGGGATATTAGTTTAAAATTTAAACCCCTCAAAAGGCTTATACTTAATAATATACTTCATACGATTTTATCTTTCTATAGTTTAATTTGGTGTGTGTCTGTAGAATGAGGTAAACAAATTTTTCTATCTTACCTAAAACATACTCTAATTCTAATTTAATTTCACCTCTAGATAGATACTTGTATCACTACAATATGCCAATAAAACCACTCTGACTGCCAAGTTTGAGACCTTTTAGTCCTCAATTTTCTAGAAAAATTCGTTTAAGGTATCCATTATATGGATACCGAAATCCAAAATAGTTTTTTTTTTCTAAATCTCCTGATACACATCAAGAGATGCGTATAAATTTAATGTGTAATGCGTGGTAAAACATCCTTATTTGGACGCCTGTCATTGGAGGATCCACATTAATAACATTTTTGAAGTTTCATTTTACGTTCCGTTTCCGAATAAATACAAAATGTTATTGTGCATCTGACCGAGAAATAAGTACCCACCTGACCAAAAACCCGACAAATCATAATTATAGTTGTTAAGTTCATATCGCTTCTTGGGTGGCGCTGAGAACGCGAGATTAAATAAAACACCTTGAGATTATAGGCATTAATGTATGCATTTTATGATTAGGTCACTGACTACTGTACTTGTACCGTATCGTCGAATTACTAAACGTTATATTATTATAGTTCCATGTATTCCATATAATTATGATAATATTACGTTGACTCCTGCGAACCAATAAACCGTGAAGTGGAGACACACTAAATAGTCTGCATCCAAAACAATACAATCGTTTTGTTACGACACATATCGAACGTACGAAATAATAAAATAAATCGATATAGAATCACATTTCATGTTTGTATGCTATATATGTATACAAGGCGATCAATTTAAAATAATACCCTTATCTTGGTAAATATATATTTATTTTTTTTTTTTTTTTGTAAAATGTATAAAACAAACCATGCTTAAATGTTAACTTTCCCACCAGTTTTTCGCTCTTTTTTTTTAGGTGAAAACCATTATCACGTTTTAATTTTTAATCGGCGTCATAGTATGTTTTCAATTACGAATACAGTGAAATACTCTGAATAGCGGACACTCTCGGTCACCAAAATTTTATCCGTTATTCAGAGAGGATACATTTTTGAAATTAATTTGTATAATAATGTACTATGTATGTATGTATAATGTTATTACTTATTATTTATTGTAAATTATTACATTTTTATATGTTTACAAATTATTATTATTTAAAGTATATTTGTACAATCAAAATCAAAATTATGTACATGTATTTTTAAATTATTTTTGTTTGAAAAAATCTGTGAGCTTTGTCTGTTTATAACTACACCGTCTCTGTACAATCTCAGTAGTAATATCATTCGCCAATGTTACAGCAGAAGTAAAAATATAACTGCTCTTTACCTCTATTGATGAAATAAAATGACTTACGCTCTTTACAGCAGACAAAGCATTCTGTAAACTAATAACTTGATATTTTGAAGTTTCTGCTTCTTCAGTCTCGTCTGCATCCTCATTTTCGGGCTCATCGGGCTCATCAGGATCATCGGTGTTCGTTAGATTGGTTTCGTGAGTGGAAACCAATCCGTCACTAACTGTTGTCATAACACATAACCGTTTCACCGATAACCGAATTCGTCTAATTTTATTGTCCCAATAAAAATGAGTTTGTTATCGTAATTACATTATTACGAGAGTACATACGAATGTGAATACGTATTATCTTCAAATAAAGATTAAAATAATGACCTTTATTCGGAGAGTCCGCTATTCGGAGGTTTTCCCATTGAAAAGTAGTGGAAATGTCCCCGTTCCCCAAAAAACGCCCACTATTGAGAGGTGTCCGTTAGTGGAGGTTTCACTGTATTACAAAGACTTTAAAAAAATGTATTAAAAACTAAAATAATTGTTTTTTTTTTTTTATTATTATTTTAAATTTGAATTATGTGTTTGTGAAATATAACTCTGTCGAATACATCCTACTGATTTAGGACGCGATATTGGAGGCACTCAGTGGTAACGTCGAGTAATAATTTATTAGTAACCGCCATATCGTATACATTAGAAACATCTAAATATTATTAAAATTGCTAATCATTTAAGTTAACATCGCTTTTGTAAAATCGTATAGTGTCTCATAAAATGAACGACACTTTGACGCTAAATAACTAATAACGAACGCGAAGACGTTATTGAAAGTAAATGATACCATTTAAAAAATCAAAATGTGGTGATGGTTTTATTCTCTTGGGCGAAAAAAATAAGGAAAATGGGACATATTATAACTGTTTCATAATTGTCCCAAAATAAAAAATCTCGAAATAAATTATCACTCCTAGATAACTTATTTCTTACGTTAAATCGACCGCCCTGTATATTGGCTACACGTGATCCAGTCGGTTTGTTATAATAATAATATGTATCTAAGTCATAACGTGGTTACGTAATTTTGGAGACCGAGACACCTGTGTACATGAAATGAATAATATATGTATAAAACATTGTAGTGTTATGAATTATTCTTTAGTTTCTCTAAACGAGACAGGTTGACCGAACATAGTTTTTTTAGCAACTAGATTCAGTATTTTTCCACGTACTCCATAATGTTCGTCCAACTCTAATTTAGGAAAACCGGTTATTGATGTCACAAAGTAGTTATGAAAAAAAATGTGCATTTTATGTTATCAGGAACGTTTGTGACCGATCACAGATATACATGTGTACCTTTGTATAATATTTTTGATTGATAACTAGTGATGAATATTGAAAAAGTCTTAATCCGCAATTGGTCTTGTATGGAAATTATGGTGATAAGAATGTTCTTATCGTCATACAGATAGTATCTGATATCAAAATAATAAGTACGTGACAAAATTCTTATTCTCAAATCAATATTACAATAAAAACAAAATGCAAACAGTATATGACAGTTAAAAATCCAGAACCTATGTTATTTATATAAATATGATGGCATGGAAAATCAAACTAATTTCTTACACATCAAATAGACAAAATTGTCTTCCAGAAAAATACTACTCTTGAAATTCGGAGCAAGAAAAAATGTTACCTCGTAAATATTTATCCAATTTTTTCCAATTGTTATAAAAACCGTTTTAAAAATCAAAAAATGTATCATCTCATTGCACAAATTAGTTCTAAAATGCAACAAATAAATGTATGTAGTCATATTTCGATTAGAGCAAGATTTCTGGTAAACAAAATTATACACAACTACACACATCATAGCAAAACCAATACATTCTTTGCTCCCCTCTTAAAATTGAGCGTAACGTTCTGATTTTTTTTTTTTAAACGAGTTTAAAGTTCATATTTCGATGAAAATCTTATAAATCACGGTATTTCAAAACATGGTTAACCAAACTTGGCTCAGAATCGTATTGCGTTAGCGATGATGTATCGTTGGATACAAACATAAATTAAATAACTTTATGTACCCTACCTTTCCAACTTCCCAACTATTACGCATTTATACGCCCATCAACAGCAATTGCTCTTTTTATTTTAATCATTATTTGTCTCGTAGAATCTGAAATGAAAGAAATACGCGTATGATTGAAATGTTTGTTTGATATACTCCTGTATTTGCCCGTTTTTTATTATATTAATAACTCGGGCTATACGCATAATATTCTATATAAAAAAAAAATCTATTTTAAAATTCATTAATTAAACCTTTCTTTTAATATAAAAAAATAAAAATAAAAATGAAGTACACATTCCACGCCTGCCTTTTTAATATATTATCTTGTATGTTTGCTCATAAAGAAATATCATATGACGTATACGTACACAAAGTACATATACATCATTTTATTTTTATTATTTTTTAATAATTGACCGTGTTTTCGATGTTTTTTTTTATGTTATTTATCTTCTTTTAAAAAATCGTTATTTATTTTTTTTTCACCCCTATGGTTCTGCGTATAATACCTACCTATATTTACTCTTTTAGTATTAATTATCTTTTGGACAGAATAATTTAAATAACATCTCTCACACACACATATATAATATATATTATACATATATTTCGTGTTCTCAATTTATACTCTGCTGCTGCTGCTGCTGATAACACAATGGATTTTTTTTTTTTTTACGGCGGTTCGGGGATGCACGGTTGAAAATAAAATAAAGTGCCTAATGTGCCTCTTCTTATTTACATTTTTTACACGTTTATTCTAAATAATTCGTCTCTATAATAGACATTTATAATATTCTTCGTACACGAGATAACACGAAAAATAACGACGAATAAAGGGCAGCGATATAATAATAATATTTGCACCAAGACGACGACGACAATAATAATAATATTATAGAAAAACATCTTCGTCGTTATTATGGATATTTTTTCGGTGTTCCGTTCCGCGATATCGGATAGGAATGATCAAAGGTTAAACGAATTATATTATAGAAGGTACCGTAAGCTTGTAATTTCCTCTATATAATACAAGGATCCCGTCTCCCACCGTCTCGTCGTTTTGAAATATTACAATAATTATCGTAGGAAAATATAATAATAATAATGTGAATAGGTATTTATTGAAATATCTCAAATGACCAGTTACTCCAGGATACAAACTCTTTCGTCACCGCTATAATAATATTGTCAGTTTCGAAATTGAATAAATATTAAATACAAATAGTGATCCATTTATCCATCATGGACCAATGACCAAAACTTTCAAAATCTTGGTCTTGGTCTTGAGAACACACGTTACTCTTGGTTTTGGTCTCAATCTTACGCAAGACTCTTGCGAGACTATTGCTATTTTCACAAAATGTATAAAAAAAAAAAAGTGAAATACCTGCTATAGGGCCCGTTGTAAGATGTATTACCAACAGACTACAAGTCCATGACAGTAATAACATTGCTATAATGTGTAAGGTACTAGTTTAGGTTCACAAAATTTAATACGGCAATCATATCACAAACTACGAACAAAACTAAAAGTATATTTACAATAAAAATTATACCCATCATATTGGCTTTTATTTTACTATCATAAATCGATATAATTTTTAATTGGTTTTTTAATAATTCGCTATTTTCTCGAAATACCGATAAAATTTAATAACAAGATAATATCTTATTATTTTCGATTTAAATTATTTAATTAAATCTAAATCATCTAATGTGTTTTTGGTAGAAAAATAAATGCAGTGCTGGTCTTGTTTTAATCTTGGTCTTGCAGCGTCAGTATTGTTTTGGTCTTGGTCTTGCCAATGCGAATACCATTTTGATCTTGATCTTGTAGCAAGAATCTTGAGAGACCGCAAAACCAAGACCAATTTTGATTATCACTAACCGTTATGCGTATCAAATTTTTATTTTTTAAAAAATCGCCACCCAAAAGCTTATTTTAGCAGGGAGAGATAGAAACGTATTATATTTTGCAATGCTAATTCGCGTCTTTCAATGTTGATAATTTTTATAGAAGGACAGTAGGTTTTAATTTTTTTTTTTTTTTTTATAACGCTCGCTGCGAAACATTCAATGCAAATTTACTTTATTTATTTATGTGTGTTTTTTTTTTTTGTTCCATGTTCGCCGTTACACAGAAAACCCGGTGGAGAACTCGGACGAGGCTTGTCGGCCGGACAACTTCCATTCGCAGCTGTTGACGTACAGCACGTTAGTCCGTAAGTATCCCGGTTATATTACGAACACCGCCGCAGTGTCTCGTTTTTTTAGACATTTTTTTTTTTTGTCTATATTACTCATCTCTCTCCTCTCTCGCTCTCTCCGCCCCGTTTATCCGTTCGTTCCGTCACGCCGTCCCGTCTCTCGCGTTTGTATATGTCTAATATTTATATATATACATCGCCTCTCGTATAGCCGTCTCGAATCTCTATATAAACGTCATGTCGTCACATCCAGTTACCGACTACGGGGCATCGCTAAGATTGCGAACAGGACGCGCTAATGGCCCGCGAGACCCAATGACGCGGCGGAAAATTGTCATCTCGCGACGGGGGGGGGGGGAGAGGCTCGTCAAACACGCCAGCTTTTCCGGCTATTTTCGCGGTCGTTTCCACCGCGCCAAGATCATTTATATTATTTATATACCGCGTACATACGTACTGTGCGTAATACTAACGCACACACACACACGTTTACATACATAATATTATTATACACACACACACCAACACACGACGCGCGTCGAGAACAAAATAATAATAATATACGTAAAACGGCCCCGGGAAGACGAAGAAATCTCCGAACCATTAATCTTCATATTTACGCAAAAGTTTACACCGCGAGATACCATTGCGTTCAATCATTTTATGATTGAAAAAGTTTCGTATATTTTTTCTTTTCATTTTTTTCCAACGGCTAATTTTTCACTTTTTCCCTTCTCCTTTTTTTTTTTTTATTACTTTCATATATAGATATGAAATTGGCCCCCGACAATTACCGTACGTCCTCCCCCTTCCACCGTCGTCGGTGCAGTCGTATAATACCGGTTTTTTTTTCAATGCATTTAAAATTTGCCCTAACATTTATATAAATATACGTGTATATATAGTGACGTGGTGCAGTGTATGTCTCCTCCCGTTTCTCATTTCGCCTTTAAATTTATGAGCGTAATATTATCATATTTTTTTCCGTTTCTTTTATTTACTCTTTCGGTGTTTTTTTTTTTTTTACATAATATTTATTATTATACAACTCGCTTTGGACCAGCAATATTTGAAGATAAATTATTTTACCATCGAAATCCATATTGCGTTGTTACGATTTCGTATAATATTGAAATAATTATATATAGTTCACGTATACAAAACTTTATTCATTCCGAGATAATTAATAAATAAATATCTATCAGTTTTCATCAAATATTCACACTGCATGGGAAATCGATAAGTATAGTATAAAGGGTTCTTTAATTTAGGATTATAGTGAAAGCAGCGGTAAATCATTGTGGGAAAAAAACAATTCCTAGTTGAGCACAACTGGTTACCATGACAATCATTAAATTCGAACCGAGAAAACCTGAAAATGAAAAACTCCAAAATTCGTGTTCGAAATGTTACCGGACTCCCGTCTGTTCGCCTTATCTGTCTGTATTATACATCATGTCCAAATGTCAAATCTATACGTGCTACAGATTTTGTCTGAAACCGGTTCATTTTCATTTATTTCTGTCGGTTTACCCTTTTTATTTAAAAATTACAATGGACTTAAAAAAAAATCCACCTAAAACCTTCCCTCTGCGGTTTTCGATCAGATATTTGGATCGATTCGCGTGTACAAACACATGTATAAAATCTTGTAATAATGAAAATATAGTCCATCTAAGTCATTTCTTTCGAAGGGTTTGAAATCTGCAGAATATATCGTAACGTAGCGCGTCGTTAAGCGATGGTTCGATTTCAATGGACTTCCCTCGTATTGTCAAATCAAATATATCACATGATTTCCGTGCATACTATGCGCGAATCTGGTATACAGTCGTATTCAACACCTGCACAGTGTAATATACAGCAAAATATTATATACGATATGGAACATACGCGCTGATGGTTTGTATTTGCTTACTATATGTGTATAACGTACAGCAATAACGAACGGTGGCATTGGATTACACAGTGACATTGCGGTTGAAACACGACCATTATTTCCCGAGTGATTTCGATACAGACTGGAAGTTATATGAATATAGGTAGCTTATAGTGCAGAATATAATATTATAACTCGTAGAAATCTCGTTCAAGTACCTCGGAGTAAATTTAAACCAAAACGGTAATTAAAACAACAATTAACTGCAGAATACAAAATGCTGAACATCTACGTTGTCCACATAACTTGACAAAATATGTAAAATCGGTATCATTTTCGAAATTGATGAGAATTGAACTAAATACAGCGGCCGTGAGACCGATTTAAACGCAAGATTCAGAGATTCGAGATTCAAAATCTAACATGGATCTATTTTTGATACGGGAGAAAAAACAGGAAATTAGATACAATAAAGAGCTGCGTATAGGAAACGGGAATGCCGTGGATTGCACTTTTTATAAAAAATCAACGAATTAAATGATATGGCCATACAATGCAAAATGAGAGCACCGAAAAAATAATGGCAATAGTCAGCTAGATTCCGACCGGGAAGTGGCTTAGAAGCAGACCTGAGAAATGTTGAAGGAATAAGGTAAAAGAAGGTGTAGGTCAGCGAATTGAGAAGATATACTCAAGATGGAGAATTGTGGAGGGTTTTGTAATAGTCATAAACTGACTTGGCTCAGTCGATTCTTGACGGCTCTTGAAGTCTGTAGATCGAAGGAAAAAATAGAAAAAGTCTGACACGATTATAATAATATAATATGAAACGCTGCCAGCGGTTTTCGCCGAGTGATAAATACTGATGCATGTAGCGTATATAACACACTGTGGTGGCGGTGACTGTAAAATGATCTCAAGCCTTGTTGAAACGCATCACTTGAATATATTATTATTACAATATATAATATTGTTAAGTAAATTATTTCCAAAAGTCCTTTTAAACGACTGAGTGTTACCAACAGTGATAAAAGTTGATGCAGTATGAAGTTTTAGACGACGACGACGACGACGAAACGAATATTATTCATCCCGTGTACGGTCCGTGTAACAATTAACAAAATGTACCCATAGAACGGAAAACGCATTACTATAATGTCTTATACTTCGGGTGGCTTTAGTATAGCTGTAAATAATAGTAAAATAGTAGTCCGTATAAATATATTTACGTAGGTGTGTACCTGTATTGTTTTCTAATTCAATGTTAATCGCGATTTTCAAACGCCATCCGAATTAAAATTATTTTAATGAGTTTGGATTAAAATTTCGGTTAATTTCCTCTACACCGATTGTTTTTTTTTTCATTATTATTAGGTATTACGCGTATATACAACCGTGTTTTACTATACAAAAACCACCGAATAAGCCTAGGTAAATTTTGCAAATTCCATTGTTCAACAGTAATATGCATAAACAAATATTTTGCACGAATATTTGCTCTAAAATAGACGTGGCTTGCGGACTTAATGCCTCTTGTCAAACGGTCGGCTGTTTGTAGTTGTTCTAAATCAGTGACAAACAGTTTTACGAAAATAATTCGTATCATTCGTAACGCGACTCGGTCTCATATTAACGTACCTACTGGCTATTGAATACAAAGTAAAAGCCTATAATACCCGGCGTGATTTCGCATAAAAAATCTAACGATTTGAAGTCCGACACGAGCTCAAAAATGGAGGTGGCCGAAGTCTCCCAGATAAAGCGATTTTACTATTAAAAATACGAGTATATTAATATTTAGTATTCAAATATTGCAAATTTAAATATAATTCACAGATATCGCGCCCCCACTTAAAAATTTACATAGATAACTAAAAAAACATGATTTTTCGATTTATTATAGCATATGTTAAATAATATGATCATACGTATATTGTTTAAAAACGTCATAAGTCTATTCTGATTTTTCCCCGACAAAATGTGTCATCGGTACACAATATTTGTTACACTTTTGTTATTAAACATTTTACTGATACAATATTATCAAAAGTGTCTTATATCACTTTTACAATTGACTATTTATATAGAGAATAGGAGATTACATAGAGTATACGTTGAAAAAACCAAGTCGTTTTTTAAATGATTATTGAAAATTCGCATTTTTTCAGTTATACCACTTTTTAAACTATGGTGCTATACTATACTAGATAGATAACTGCTATAATATACTGTCTGGTATAATTCCTTGAAATTGACGATTGCCATTTAATTCGAGGTCCATGGGTCTTATCATATACTAGTATAATGTAATAACTATTGGATCTGTCTTTTTACCATTGTTACCGCAGTGGCCAGTGGCTAACACCTTGATTGTTAATAATATATTACACACATATTATAATAGTTATCACAATGTAAAATTGCATGATAAGGCCCGCCAGTCTTGAATTAAATGACGGGTTAAAACTTTACGTCTTATCACCAGTCGGTATAGCTGCGGGTATAGAATTTACTCACTCGGACCGTTATCATTTATCCTTATAATTTTTGGACGATAGCCCCCTATACCCGATTTAAATATCTTTTTTCTACAATTGTAATATTTTAATATTCATATATTTTTATCACGAAATGTGATTATTAAATTACGTTTCTGCTTGTAGATTTTTTTGTTATTTTTTTGTTTCTAGTGTCGTACCGTCACCGCTGATTTTCATTTTATTTGATAATACTAATAATATTCTCCCGCCCCGATTTTCGATTCTGCGTGATTATTTTAACAATGTTCTCGCGGAACAATAGAGCGCACGTGTTACATAATTCCGTTTGAAACCACAGGGATTCGTAATATTAAATATCTCGGTGAAAAATATCGCATCCAAAACAATTTTGATGTTTCAGTCTTATGGGCGTGTTAAATAATGACATAATTAATCATTTTTATTATTAATATTTTTTTTTTCGCTACTGTATATATTATTAAAAAGTTTTATTAAACAAAAGATCCAAACAAATTGACGTCAATTTATTTATTTTTTTAATAAAACTTCTTATTGTTATTAAGTATATTATACCTATATATACAAATATTTTTTTTTCTTCACGTCATCTGACAAGTAACCGACGATAGTTCCAAAAATAATATAGTAATTTATATACAAAAGCTGTGGTCAATGAATCAAATAAACTCCGGCACGCGTATATTATAATCGTACCAACATTTTTTTTTAACGCTTAATATCAAAAATAATAACTGTATCAATAATAGTAGTAGTTAATAATAATAGTGCTAGTCGATCCCATATCGAATTAATTTGTTTCCATATTTTTCCTCGTCCTCGCGTTTAATTATTTAGGTAATAATATCTCTACTATATTAGTAGGTACGCGTCAGTTATGTAAATTAATATTTTCCATAGCAGCCATTCCTCCCCCTCCCCCCTCTAATATACCTTTATTACGCGTTTTATTTTTAATTAAATATTTATCAAATTAAAACCAGCAAAAAATATACGATTTATTACGTATATTTATAAATTATACAAGTAACCGTCATTGATAATTTTCTAATAAAATATATTACTATTAAGGTTCGGTTATAATGTCATAAAAAATATCAATAAATTCTAAAAAAAAAAAAAAAATGCTTTAAATAAAAAAGCTGATATGTCCGATGCAGGGTGCGCCACTGTTGAATATGGGAAATACGATACATAAAGTTATTTAATTTAAATCTGTACGCAACGATAAATCATTACTGACGGTGTAGTGAGGATAATTCAGGCGGCGCTGGTGTCAAGAAAATTGCAATGAATGAACATAGCGGTGCATCTATATTTTTGTAATTCGGTAAAATCAACTCCAGAGACATGACGTTTTTAGAGTATACTTATATTGATATTATCTAGACGTGTAAAATGACCAATACATTCTGGCGATTTTTAAGCTATTTATAAACATTTAACATTTTCAAGTTTTTTTTTTTTTTAGTTTTACGTGAATAAACTCGTTTGGTCGCACGGAAATGCTTGAAAATTTGATATAAGTTATAGGTTGTACTTTTTAATAAACGGTTTTATTTTGACAAAATACCAAAAATTACGGCATATAAAAACACATTTAACCGAATTTCGATCAAAATCATTATTTCGTCAGCGATGATTTATGATTGCCGACAGACAGAACTAAAATAATTGTATGTATCCTACCTTCTCAACATTCCGTCTTCAACAGTAGCACATCCATCAGCAGTATTGTAGCTCTCAATTTAAAATACGTCTTTCTTTCTCATCGATTACATTAAAAATGCAACAAAAAAAGGTCTCTTGTTGTTTTTCTATTGAAACATTTCTGGTAGAAAACATCGCGCGTAAAAATTTAAAATAATGAAATCTTACGCCGTACATTTATTATAGTTTTTCATTTTTCGTCTTTTTTCGGTTTTCGCAATTATAATGAAAAACTGCTTGGCAAATCAAAAAATCACCCGTTTATTGCACCAACTCGATAAAATTTCCTTTCGTAAAAAGGTGGTACATTTTAAAAAAAAACACACACACACATGGTAAAACCAATATATAGCTCCAAATTCAAGGTGCGCGTATACGCACATAATGTTGTGTTATATGAGGCTATTATTATATAATATTGTTCGAATGCCCGTCTGTGAATACACGTCGGATTTAAACGCCGGACGTTCGGAAACTTTTGTTGGTCGCCGTCAGGGGTGGGCGGGGGGCAGGAGTAGGGGCATTGGCGATGATATGGTAAAAAGTGAACTAAAAAACCGCCGATACGGCGGAAAACGACGCGAATTACGGACGTTACCGTATTACAATAATAAAACGTGTCTGATATTATGATAATGTGCCCGCGACGCGACGACCGACGTATAATATAATATCGAATGACCGCGGCGATATACTGACGCGCCGTCTTCTAGTCCATTTGTTGTTATTTTTTTGTTACGTGCATAATAATAATATTATTCTTTGTGTACAATCAAAACTGTACTGTAATAATACGCGTATACGAAAGAAAAAAAAAATGGCGGTCACGAGACAGTTCCTCCCCGAAAACGACGGCGGTGGCGGTGACTCGTATAATAATATACTTACATAAATTATTATAATATAATAATAATAATATACGCATACACCGCTGCGCAGTTTACTATGTTACAAAACGCGCGTGCGTTGACCTACAGTAATATTATAAATAATTTATAAGAGTCCGAAATTTGTGTCCGGCTGCCGGCTGTCTGCGAGGTCGTCGTAACGGACGGCACACAAGACAATAAAAACTGCGGTCTCATTAAAACTTTTCAATAATATTATTATTATTATTATTATTATTATTATTATTATCTATCTCCGCTTGGTGTGTCGGGTCGCAAACGGCCCAATGGATTATATCGTTTGGCGTGTGCAATAACGCACGCAGTCTGTTCCAAAGTTTCCGCCATTCCGGAACATTACGCTCGGCCGCAAAAGTTTCTCCTCCGCTTTCCTTCCCCTCGGTCTCGTTCCCTTCCCCTCCGCGGGATAAACCACGGTTATTGTCTATACTCACGTAAGCACACGCACACATACATACTGCACACACACGAGCACAAAAACGACACGGTGGCGTAAGAAAACACTATCGCGTATATTATTATACAATATTATATATGTATACGTATACGAAACCGTATCGCTGCCACCACGTTTCGTTTCCATAAAATCATCGTTGTAGCGTATAGTAGTAGTGAAAACGATAAAAAAAAATACCAATAGTAACAATCGTAAACAATGTGTTTCGACCGGCCGTCGCCGTTATACACGCGTATACATCGATGAATGATTTTCGAATAATGGACATAATAGATAATACGCTAGAGCGACCAATCCGAAAACGCTATTTAGATATTATAGGGATAGGGTTTTCTACTCGATGACACGAATCAGTTCACTCTAATGAGTTGATTCAGTCAGCGCGAGTATTCCAACTAACCAACTCTCCTAATATTTCCCTCCCAGTTCATTAAATTAAACACTACTTCTCGTTACGGCCAATCGTCGTACGTCATGTGGAGGGGGAGGGGCAATTGCCCCGGGGCGCCTTGCTTAGTATAAAACTCGGAATAAAATTATCGATATCACTAGTTAGTGTATATCATTATTTTGTTTTCAAATGCTTTGTTTTTAAGTAATAACGCATATTGTTCAGTTCAATAAATTAAAAGTGCATGAGTAAAAACTCATGAACGTAGTGTATTCTACCTAACAATTCAGGAGTAAGGAGAAATCGTATTTATTTGGTGGAATTTTAATAGAATACAAGTTCATTATAGGTTAGGTTACAGACCAATGTCTGCAATTAAAAATGATTGCCCGATTTTACTTGCGATCCTGACACATCTGTTTACCGTCAAATCTCTTAAGTTTATCGCTTAGCTTTAACTTGTATTATCAATGCGAATGTTTTATCAAAAAAATACTCTCAGTGATAGCGTGAGGGCATCACATACCTCATTGTTCGGTCCAATCCTACCACACATATCAGACAGCTGCACATGAATCATCTATGAACCCTCATCCATAAATATTCATATTGTCACTCTATGTTCTAGCTCCTTTGCCTAAAGGGGTGGAATGCCCATTTCACGGCCGGTACGAGATCAGCAGCGGTCTAAATGCCGAAGATGTGGGCAAAGCGCTTGCCGCCAGCCGACCCGGCAGCGAAAACAACCAAGACAAACCGACGCCGTGCGACCCGCCCGGCAAACAATACCTGACAATCGGATGCAATTCGCCCGACACCATGGAGTTCCAGTCCGAGTGCGGTACCAAGACCGTGGCCGGTAAGCATACCACTATTATACTATCACTAAAACCATTATACCCGAGGGAGGATACGGTAATTTAACAACCGGTGTTCCCGACCGCGTTTCTATTCCATTACACATTTTGACGGAATACTAATACAGCGCCACCGTGTTTCAACTTCACAACAATATTGTACAATAATGTACACTATTTAAATAGTATGTTTTACATCTGGCCCGACACCGCCATTTACAATAATTTAAGTCTTCACCTTGCACGTGGTGAATTGGACATTCTAGTGGTATTTTACCTTGGGGATCTTCAGATTAAACCAATTTCTTAGGAAATGGTCCTCCATTCCTCGCTGCCCATTATAGTTATCTTTCTCTACTTTTCGTGCTATATTTACTAGGTATCTAATACAGTATGCTATTTTAATGTTTTATTTTTTCTGATTTTCTACTCTCCTGTTTTTACACAGGTCAAAACATATCTCATTAATATCTTTCTGTAAAAAATCTGGAATTTATACTCTTTCTGATTGATGAGTGTCCTTCACAACCACAGATTCCAAACAGTGTGGTAAAATTTAAATTGAAAATTTGTTGGTAGATAGTGAACGTAATTATTTTGTCAAACCAAAATATTGTTTATCGCCCCATAACTTCTTCAAATATTTGTAGCATTTCCTTTATTTTTTTTTGAGTAATGCGCCTAAATATTCAAATTCATGTACCATTTTAAATGTATATTCTTCAACTTTTTAATTTGTATTGTATCTATTTTATTTAATACCCATTCGGTATACACCCTTATAATTTATGACTATGACTTATCTTGGCGGTGCTGCCACGTAGCATGGTGATTATCTGCCGAAAATTTGGTATAAAAATCTCTGTACTGTTAACAAATAACGACGAGACGTATTTTTATTTTTATTTTTCAGCTTACACGTGTTATGGACACTGGAAGAACGAAAAAAATGGCGTCGACTACGTAATATCCACGATGCAGGGCCGGTCGACGTCTAATCCTAGACGATACTGTTTTGTTATGTCCCAAGTGAACGGAATAGCCCAGCAAACGATAAACATCGCCACGATACTGGAGTCATGCCATTTGCATACGTTGTCGGGTATACCGCGTTGGACGTTCAATATAACTCACCAAGGTAAACATGTCTGTCCGTCTGTCCACCGGTCTAAACAAATAATATGTTCCATATAATATGTTCAAATAATAGTTATATATAAATATTAAATATATTTTATTATTCAAGATACCTGTATAGGTACTTGTAAGTTACTTATAAGCTACCTGTAAACGTCAGTCTCGGATTGAACCAATGATCTACCGTGAAAATCACTATTGGCCTCGCAAATCATACTTGTTTTAATTCATTTTATGTCGTTTCTATCCATTTTGTATACTTTCGGGCTGGTTAAAATGTCAGAACTCACGATATACCAATAATCTATACGTTCCCGATCCGTTGCAGATAATCATGTTGTGTTGTTTTAAACTTTGAATGAGACGTCTCAACGTCTATTTTCATAATAGCGACACGTGGGGATGATAGACTTTCGCGAAATACATCGTCTATCCTATAGAAGCGCATCATCCGCTATACGTCATTATTGCACACGAACAAAAACTAACAGTATTATATCCGTGATATTATAACTTTTGTGTGTTTTTTGAGATATATCCGAAGTACCTAGTAATTGTGGATAGCGACTAGGGCGTTGTTGGTGGTAAAACAAATATGATATATATTAGAGATAAAAACGTCAAAGCATGACGAGAACGATATTATTGTTGAGTGGACACACTGTGAAAAATTACACGTGGGTAGTACACATCGGAAAAATACAAAAACGACAACGATGGGCGACAGTTGTGATGGAGAAAAAGTAGTGTGGGTACATAACTATTTGTAAGAGAACGAAAAGAACCATTTTCCTCGTCGATGCTCGTCGGGCCCAGAGAGAGGAATAATTGTCAGGATTTATGGTGAGGAGGGAGGTGACGTTTACCGGATGCTCTTGATTTAAGTGGACGCGTTTATTGTGCGCGCATGTATACGCCCGTCCGGAATAGTATATCCGTTAGACCGGAATCGGTTTTAATTGATATTCGTCGTCGTGACATTTAATGACACGCGTGTGTACAACGATAATAACAATGACGTACCCCTTTCCCTACCCCATTATTACTACTATAGCAGTTGTTATCATTCGGCAGCGTTGCGTCGCTCAAATTAAGTTATTCAATTATTGGAAAGAAAGAAAAAACTGCTTTTTACATATTCTAACCCCGTTCCTCCTCCCTCCTAAGCGTTTCTTACCCCTACAGGATTTTTTTCCAAATCGTGTAATACATTATTCACATTTGAAAATATTAACAGTATAAATATACATATTACATAATTTTAATTGCCTATAAATCATTCTAATTAATACAAATACTTACTAGAAAAATACTTGATCACAATCTTTCAATTTGTTTTGTAAGTACGTAATTATCTGGGTACCGAATTAATGAGATTATGTAATTAGTTCTAATACTTATGTTTATTTTTTTGATCCTGGTTTGATACACACATTTGGCATACATCATCACGATAAAGTACAATAAATTATGCGTATGTCTACTGTGACAAGAATGTGATGTTGTAATAATGTGAGAAGCGCAGTGTTGTAATTAGAATTTGATGTTTTAGTGATGTGAGCAGTTGTGGTTAGAATGATAACCAATTTAAACGTCATATTCAGCTGCGGTGCTGTAGTGATTCTTTAAAGGGAACTGTTAAGAAAATTGATTTACAAGTCGTTATTTTGAGTAAAAAACAATCATTTATTGAATAATATGTCAACTGTGTTAAATAAATAATATAATAATTTGTAAAATAAATTCAAAAGTATCGGGTATTAGGAGATCTACTAACTTAGATAGGGTAGGTTAAAGAGCCTATATAAATAGTGAAAGAGTGGCCAACTCAACTTATCATATACTCAATGTACCGCTATTTTATGACAGTGTAGGCTTAACTTTCCTATTATTTCTGACATAATGATTTTACTAAGAAAGTGAAAATAATTGTCACTACAAAAAAAAAAAATAGATGTGTTCCTACTTATACATTGATAAAAGGTATTTGGATACAAATTGGTGGTTGATGAACATAAATTACACCGATACGAGGTCAACAAATCAGCGCACATTGCGCGGTTGGTCACTTTTTTGTTATACAGGCTCTCTAGAGACAGTAATGTAGGCCTTGTATCATTGTTTTGTTACAGTGTAGCCAATATTCACGACCGCCAGAATTCTACTGATAGACTATCTATATTTTTAATAAGTTTATGATTAGAATACATAATGGGCATGATAGTTATGATTAGAATTAATAAAAATAAAAAAGATAATTTTTGACGTTACTATAAAGTAAAGTGTTACCAGACCTGGTACTAAGACAGTTCAGAGGGAAGGACATCTTGACTATTTTTCTCCGTGTGACGGAGATATTGAATTCCTGTTCTAAAATAAGGAACATAATTGATAATTATTCATAAATATTGAAAACGTACATTTTGTCTAGACGATTCAATTGTATTTATTTTAAATAACTTATTTCCCACTTATCTGGGTATAAGGTAAAAGGTAGAAAAAATAATGATCTAAATAAAACACAACGCTGTTTTTTTTAAGTATTTTTGGAAGTTTAAGGTAGGTCTGGAGTGGGCTTAGTCCCTCGCCTCTCGCTATTTTCAGTTATATCTACGTGTTTTATAATCGTTTTACATACTGTAGTAGATACGTAATATTTCTTCTTTTTTTCAGGTCCGTGCAGTTCCGAGTCGAGCAGTGCCACCACGCCTGGCATGCCAGCTTTAGTCCTGTTGGCCGCTCTGCTGGCGGCCGTTGTCAATCGCCGGTGATCGTCGCCATCCGCTGTCGTGACGGCCAACCCGCCACTAGACGTTTAGAGGAGTAGCAGGCTCACGACGACGACGACAGCTACCGTGACGTCGCTAAAGAAGGAAAAAATTTATCGGGCGGTCCCCCCCCCAAACTATTATTATTAATATTATACTATATAGGTGTTTGGGATCGCTTTTATTATTATTGTTTTTTTTTTTAACCAACTATATATTGTGATTGTATTTTTTAAATTATTATTATTATTGTTTAATTTCGTCGTTACCCGAAAAAGGCCATCTTTTGTTTTCTCCGCCATGACTTTTTTTCTTTTTTTTTCTCTATGATATTTTTTTATCCCTATATATATATTACGTTATACGTTATTATTATTACTATTATACGTGTAAAATTTGTTTTTTTTTCTCTCTCATTGTTGGTGCAGTCATTCGTGCGTTTAATTCGATATCGTCTTATCGAAAGTACGTTTTAATCACGGTTATTGATAACGGCTATTTATAACCGCAGTCTTAATAGGAATAATTAAATGAATGATTATTATTATTATTATTAAAATTATAGATTATTACGTGCTCGCGACACGTTTTATTAATATAATATAATATATGATAATTAATTTTTTTATTTTTCAAAATTTTGTAAATATCGAAAATTGTAAATTTTTTTTTTTAACTATTATTATTATTATTATTATTATTATTATTATTATTATTATTACTATTATTATTATTATTATATAATACGAGAACAAATTGGTGTCCTTGTTGTTTATATGCAATTCAACAAAAACACTCACATTAAAATATATATATATATATACCATCACACACGCCTGCTTACCAAAATATTATCTTTTTTATTATATTACTATTACGATTATATAATTTTAGCGTCGTTTGTGCGTACAAAATCGATTCTACATAATATTATTATTATTATCATCGTTATTGTACTATTCGTGCAGGTCTATGATGGTTTTTTTTTCCCCCCCATTAGAAATAATTGTTTTCACATCTTAACGAAACAATAATGTATTATTGTATGCAAATAATTATATTATGTATTGCATTACCAAAACACATACGAGGAAATGCTTTGTCAATATATATATATATAATTATATATTATATAATAATAATATATAATACATAATAATATTGTATGCTGTGTACGTGATCCGGTGTGATAAGAAAACGAAATTTATCTGGGTAATAAGATTCACCCGGACGATTTACTTTTCTGTTATACATCACTCGCGGTTAATAATAATTTTTTTTTTTTTTTTAAATTTATTTATTTAATTCTAAACGAGAGCGAGTCGTTTGCTGTTACGAGCTTTGATCGTCTGGAACGATATTGGACCGGTACAGTGATTAATTATTATATTATTATTATTGTTTTTTTATTTATTTTTTTTTTTTTTGTATTTGGAGACAATCGACTCGCTCTTCGCGTAATATTATTTTTTTGAATGTTCGTTATATTGCCTATATTGAAAGGGGACAATGTTATATATTATAATAAATAATAATAAAAAAAAAATAAGTACACGACTATCTTAATGTGTATAGCTTTATTTTTTATTAAATAAATTATTGTTCATTTTATTAATTTTAAATATTTAAATGTTAGTAAATATATTATTATTATTATTATTTTCTTTTTTTTTTGTTCGATAAAACAAATTGATGTAAAAAACCAAACAAACAAATACAAAAGAGACGAATAAAAAAATAAATGGTGACAATTTATGGAAATTACATTATTCAAAACTAAAAATTATTGCTAACGAGAATATGGTTCTGAGCGAAGTTGGTTTCGATGTGTTTCCTATAAACCTAAATAGAAAATTGTATTAATTTCTAACTAGGAAATAAATCACAATTGTTCGTGTTTTATTCGTATACAAATTTTGTCCATTTTTATGGAACAAAAAAAATGTGTACTTAATCACATTTTTACGATTTTCATTTTTATTTTAAACATGCGCGAATTTCTTTTTATGCAATTATTGCGTAAAAATATCACGTTTTACCAAATTATTAAGAAACCTACAAATAAAATTAAAAAATTACTTCCCCAACGCAAAAACTAACCAACATTTCAAACCACTGCTAATGTTTATAAATGTAGCTAGATTTCTTGTAAAAATTTTGCTAGCAGAAACATTTTAAAGACGCACATCGTAGTAAAATCAATACGTTCAGAATTTGAAAAAAAAAAAGAAAATCATAATTTTCTGAGGTACCGATTAAGACCGAAAATAAAACAATTTATTCTGCCCTCGATCGCCGACTTGTTTTTTTTGTCACCCGTGGAGACGAACGTTTATAAAAAATATTTCATTCCATCCGTGGCGATCGTCGATGTGGTCGATGATATCCCCGGGGACAGTCATTGGTCCGAATTTACCGTTGGCGTTTTTCTAATTCCCGACGGGTATCGGAACACGAAGAATACCGAACCCGACGACCCGCGTTTACAGGATTTACAAGTTTTTTTTTTTTTTCTGGAGTTCATTATATTATTTTGTTTTCCGCCGAATACCCACTGCTGCAAACGTATTGTGTGTGACCCTAAAAGTACATGAAAATTCAATTTAACCGTGACCCAATAGAAATATATTCATATACTTCCTCGTACGTCGTTTGTTCGATATGTTCGATATTTAAGCCGAAACAGACCGGCGGAGTAGTGGGAACCAAAATTCAGGCTGAGATATTGCGATTAATAATGGTCATCCAATAATATGCGTACTGTCTATAAATTTTCTCACTACGCTCTATTTCATGTTTTTTTTATTCGATCCCACAAATATACAAAAAATATAATCAATAATAATTTTGGATTCTGAGTGTAGCGAAAAATTTATAGGTTTTACAAAGATTTTTATTTTCTTATCCTGTGTACTAAAATTCTACCAGAAATTTTGCTCCAATATGTACAAAAATATGTACGTCTAAAAGGAAATATTTTCAAAATATTACTATTAAGGGGTCATTTTTTGATTTTCCAAGCGGTTTCCATAATATCTGGGGAAAAAACCAGAATAAAACGTAAGAAATCAGGATATTTACAAAATAATGCATTTATTATAATTTCAATTTTGTTATTTATTGTAAGTCCGTTAAAAATATTTGTAAAGACTTAAAATTTGGTTAGAAAACCTAAATTTTCCTCTTCTAACCACGGTAAAATGTTCAAACAATTTAAGCCATTTATAGACATTTTAATTGTTCGATTTTGTACGTAATTTGTATTCGGTAAGTACTCCATGATAAAATTGATAGATTTTAACAGAAATGCTTGAAAATTTAACAGAAGGTTCCTTTCCCTCTTTTACCTAAACAAGGAAAAACAAATATATTTTTGATGTACCTAGGGACTTAAGCTATCACTCCCTTAAACTATTTTAATCGAAAAATACCCCTCGATTTGTTGTGCAAACTTTTCTACAAGAAATCTTGCTCTGATGTATCAAATGTAGCTTATTTTCTAAAAGAAAAATTTATCTCCATGTTAATTTAGGAAGGTAATTTTTTAAATTTTTTATGCGGTTTTCATAATACCTGGGAAAAAACCAGAATAAAATGTCGGAAAATGTACGGTAGTACCTATAATATTAGTAAAAACATTTTAGCCTTTTTTTTTCTTTGTACAACTTTTCTATCAGCAATTTTGCTCCGATTTAAAATAATAGCACTTTTTCTGAAAGTAAACCTGACTGGGAAGTTACTTTAGGAAAGTCATTTGTCCATTTTCTCAAGAGTTTTCCCAGCAAATATGAAAAAACATAGGAAAAACGGGTAAATCTGTACAATATTAAAGAAATATTATTATAGAAAACATATAATGCTTATTTAATTATTTTACATATATATTGTTGAAAAAGCATCGCTATCAACTGAACTGCGCTCAGAATCGGTTTTTCGTTAGCAATGGTTTATCGTTGCTTACAGATATACATTGAATTATCTATAACAGTGGCTGCACCCGTTTTCATTATCCTCCATTATCTATTTTTTCTTATTTATATTCATAGAAAAAAAAAAGTCGAATTAAATAAATTGATTATCTCATTTCACTTTTAGTAGTTACAAATTATTTCTAACATTATTATATTGAACTACCTAGTTTTACTTTAGTTGTTAGTAATACAAATAAGAAAAAAAAATGAATTTACAATATTTAAAATTAACTTAATATTCACTATATATGTTTTCATTTAATTGTTAATAGAATTAGAAAATACTGAGCGGAGCTATCAGTTTTACTATAATATTTGACTCATATTATGGTCTGTCTGTAAAAAAATTTTTCGCCATCCATCAGTTTCAAGTTTAGTTTGAAACAGTAAATTGTGTCTAGTTGGTGCATTGGGAAGATAATTTTTTTTTTTTCATACTCCTAGTAATGAGGAAAATCGAAAATAAACGTCAAAATATTTTCGGAATAACGGATTCTGTTAAAATTAATTTCGTTTTATTGTTTTAATTTTGTTACCTCCCTCTCCGATTTTTAGTAATTGTAAAAACGTATTTAGTTGTATTATAATAATAATTTTTAACCAATCATTTGCATATGGATACGAATCTACAATAATTGATATAAATAGGGGAGTGCCTTCAAATTATATCTCCTCTTCTCAGTTCTCTCTGTATCAAGTCTGCGGCCTTGTACCAACTACCATGTATATTAATTTTTATATTTATCAATATTATAAAGAGAGAGGAGATTCCAAACTGTTTAGGATCAAAACAATATTAAGAATTTCACATTATTCTATTGAAGGAATGATAAAATATGTTCGATTGTACAATGAAATAGTATGCTGATTGTATAATGTGCAATATTATAAGCCTGTTAACAAACATTAACCGATTTGCAAAATTTTTTTTTATAAAAACATCTGTATAAATAGCTATTTGAAATGTGATACAAATCGTATTATTATTTTTATCAGTGTTTAAAGTGAAATTTTATGTTAGCATCATCTGTTAAGTGAAAAATTATAAAATTCAGTTAAAATTCAAAATTTAAATTTATCAAACTGTTTTTAACTAAACTTCGCTCAGACTCGTTTTTCGATTTCTATTATTTATACTTTTTCTAATAGAAATTTTGTGTAGCGTCTTTTCTGGAAGAAAATTTAGTTTTCCTAATGATTAAGACAAATGAAAAAGAAACTTTTGAAAACAGAAAAATTTACTAAATATCACAATGATTTCTGTTTCTTTCGATTTTGTTTTTTTGTTGTAATTTAGTAAAATATCATCATAGAAATCTGAATTTTTAAAAAATTAGCAATTTCTAGACGAGGTAATAATTTTCCAATACATTTTTAAGTTTTGAACTTGAGTTATTTTTAATATTCATTTAGTTTCATGTGGATAAAATTGTTTTGACTGAGCAGAAATGTTTGAAAATTTTACTCAAGATTCGTCATAAGTTCTACTTAGCGTTAAAAAAAAAAAAAAATTGATCGTAATGTAATAGTTTTTTGTATAATCGTTTAAAATTCTAATAGAAATCGTAAAAATCATACGTACTATTTTTCGATTGTTGTTAATATGTATACCTGCAGGGTTTCTAAAATAAACGATATTTTACACCTCATATAAAGTGTAAAATATGCCGCAAAATAAATGTGCATTTATTATGTCACTATTTGTACAAATGTCTAATCGAAAAATTCTTAAATCGTGCCGTATATTGTGTGTGTTGAAAATTGCCTACGAATATTATACAAAATTAAAATATATCATTCAAAACGAATTTTATTCTATTGCGTAAAATTGAGTTACTGAGTAAAAAAAAAAAAAGTTTTCTTTTAAAAATGATTTTAACGTCAAATGTTCAACTATTAACCCTTATCATCGCTATATTGACGATAATTATTCAATTTTCGAACGCAAACATATATGGTAAATATCTCTACAAATATACAATTTATATTATAAGTGGTAAAAGTTTGACATTGAATCAAATTCAATCTTCTTTTAGTTATTTTATCTGTTTTTAAATGTATACATTATACTCGTATGATTAACACGTTAATCATTTATACGTTAGGTATAAGTAAACAAATTTGAGTGGTTAAGTCATAGATAATGCCTAATAGTTGCATGAAAAATATTATGACTATGCTTCTATAGTAAGACTTAAAACAATTATCTGCCGAGTAAATTTTCCCTTGAGGAGAAGTGAATGAAATGCGTACGTACCTATAATATATTTAAGACTTGAGTTTTTGCCAGTTTCCTACACAACATAGCTGTCCGTATTGGATTGTAATGAATTAAAAATATATGCTTACTTAACATTTGTTTTAAACCTCCACGAATTGTTGTAAATCCGCATTAGTTCCAAAGAAATTAATTATTTTTTTAACTGTTTTGGACTATTTGTAAATGTCTGAAGGTGAAGTAACGTTAAAAAATTAAAACCTCAATGCGCCGAGCCGACTAAGCAACATTTTCTACCATAAATCACCCCTGAAGTTGATGACAACATTTTGGTAGAAAATATCGAATGTCGAATCACGAATAATATGCATGATTAAATATCTACCAACTATATTTTATGATAAAAAATGTCAACAGTACGGCAGTGCCCCCTGGACACGGGGTTGAATAATATAATAACTATTAACTGCAGTTTATTAGAAATTTTAATCTTAGGTAGGCGAACTACACACATATGTATTCATAGTTATGGTGACTTACACGTCATACATAATATACTAATGATTAATAATTGTTTTTACCGGGTGTTTTTTTTTTTTTTTTTTTTAGGATTAAAACTACTACAAGACCCTTTTTTTGAACGAAATATTAAACGGGATTACAGTGAGTTATAACACGAATTAATGTATACATTTTATTATGCAATATAATTTACTCAAAATACGAGTACTATAACGTCGGGTTTACCTACAAGCGACCCTCAATTTTCGGTAACTCTTCGAAGTTTCCCATTTCAATGTCGCAAATAACAATATGTATATAATTATAGCCGCTGATACAGACGATCAAGACGATGGTAAGAAAACTATTTTGAATTTGTAAATAAAAAAAACAACGAAGATAATCATATTATTAAGCAAATAAGCAAATCACGTATATATATTATATTTGCTTCTAAATAAAATCAAAATAACTTAACATACGTAGGTACCCACTAAATAACGTTTTTATAAAATAACAAAGTAAAAGTGGCAATATAAATATTCGGTGAAAATTTAAGGTTTCTAAGAATATTTCTAACCAAAGCACAGCAAAATTACAAAATCGAAAGGTTTTCGGCATACATTTTCCCGTTTTTTTTAAATATTTTTTTCCCATCTCCTAAAAAAATCAAAAAATGGCTTTCTCAATGCATCAGCTAAATTGCCCCGTGTATGTATGGTCCCATATTTGGTTACCATTTATTATGATTGTATGACCTAATGCACGAGTCCGTTTAATCAACAAACGTGAACGTAAAAGAGTTTATTTTTTAGTAAAATGTATAAAAATGCATGTACATATTAGTACTAATTTTTTAATCTACCTGTATCCATGTCTATTAATCTATTGAATTCTATCAAACAGCAATGTACCAACTCATATTATTAAGTTGAGTTGCAGTTATATAGGCGCAATAAAGTTAAGTAGGCACCTATATTTATACTTTAAGGATAAATAATACATTTCGAATTTGTTACTTGTAATTTTATTATAATAATATGAGCAACCTAATTGTACTGTATCTATATTTATTCATAACGCTTAAATCATATGAACCATGTAATCATATTTAGATATATTAAAAAAAAAAAAATCTTTAAGTCATATCTGGCGTCACAACCAGCTAGGATGAGGGTTTGGGGATGTAACCACCGACTCCCCCTTCTCGAAATTTGATATTTTGTATTAATATAATGATTAATAATTTGTATTGCAATAACAGATATTTCTTTGTAATTTTAAATACGTTTACGTCGTGCACGTTAAATATGTTTTCATTAACTATCCCAAAAACCTGTCCGGAAATTTGTATGAAATTCCTAACCACCCCGAAAATTAATCCCGGTTGCTCTACTGGCCATATCGGCAATATGTTTTAAATGATCATGTTTTTTTAGAACCATTCAAAGGATTAGAAGACGGCGAATATCACCTTTGTGAAAAGTGTACGATATTTTATTAAAATTATAATAATAATAATATACTACATAATAAGTATCATAAATAACAGTGCTAATTTTCCATTAATATAATATTGAATAACTAATAGCCGTTTTCACAAAGATCGTGAAATCTAACTTAAAATGTCGTTTGCAACCTAAGTGTTATTCGAAACGAGTAATTTAACGATCTGTTAGGGTATCAATAACGGACGTTTAAATATAGTGGTTAGATACAATAATTAATAGCCGAATGGTGTTCAGCCAACGCTACAGTAATAATACAATCCTTCATTACACTACAATAAATTACTATAGGTAGGTTACTACTACTACTACAACTTAGTAGCGGAACTAGCGGGGCTAGGTGGCTATTCGCCTTGTATCTTCTGAAGCTCCCCTCGGTACAGACGTATAGTGTCCCGTGTATCGAATACGATAATAGACGAAAAATTCAAGGAAATGATCTAATAAAAGGTAAATGGCGGGGGGTATTGTGCATTATTAACACGCAGCGCGCTGTTTACCGATGCACAAATGATACTCAATAATTACTCTCTTCCAACCCAAACTTAAAAGCGGAATATCTCGTCAACGGATTGAAGGACATCAAAAATGTCAACACTAAAATTTATTTTAACTCCATTTATTTATGGAGTTTTTAATATAGGTTGCAATTTGAAAGTCAAAAGTAGGCAGTGGTTTTTACCCCCGAAAATAAAGACTGTAGAGCTGCTTGTTTTTTAAATGTTCTAGAAAACTAATTCCAAAAAAATGTTAATACTTTCCGAGATAATAAATGTACCCACCCACATTTAAGTAAACGGATCACCTGGTATTAGCCATTATGTATTATTGTACCTACACATTCGACTATCAATAATTTATGTACAAATAGAATATCGTGTAATTTAAACGTGAATATTTTTTTTTCATACGAGAATAGATCATTCATTTTATTGTAAGTACAGCTGCTTTTATCATATTCAAATATATTATATTCTGTTAATAAAAATACAATTATATTTTTAATCGAAATGTATGATAATTATTTACGATTTTTAATTAAATCATTTTCTTAAAAGAAGAATATTAGGTAAATTTGTTTGTTTACATAGTATTGGTAATAATAATTCGTTTTATTTAAGCAATTAATTGCAAACATTCCTAAAACCACTGTTTAAAATCGATTAAATTCGCAGGATAAAAATTAATAAATTTAAAAAGAACTTAAAATGAATGTGTTAATGGATATAATATTATATTATATATTTGTGATTTTAATGTATAGCACTCAGAGGTAAGTTTCTTTTTAAAAACTTAAATGACTATGATCTTATATATTTTATATTTTATCAATACATTTAATTCGTCAATCATTTTAATATTTCAGCGGTAGTGGTTAAATTATTTTTCCTTGATAGTAAAGGGAAGGGGGACAATAAAGGTTATGTTTCAAACATTTTTGTAAGAATTATTATTATTTAAAATATGTGTGTTTTTTTTTAAAAATTATTTATTGACATTTTTTCCTGTCTGCTAACGGCTTTTCAACCAGAAATTTTGCTCCAATTATCGACCTCCAGAATGGTTTCTGGTAAGACGTTATCGTAAAATAACGACGGAGAAGTTTTACTGGTAGTAAAACTTAAGCATAAGGTTTTTTATAGAAGCACTTTTAAACTATGCTAATGCGAATCTTAAAAATTACGAAATTTAAAAATATTTTTAACGGAACATCGGCCAGAAGCGCACTTCGTTTGTACACATTTATCGTTACGTACAGATTTGAATTAAATAACTCTATGTAATCGACATACCATCTACAAAAATGTATATTCGTCAGCAGTATCTTCTTTTTTTTTCATACGAATATGTAGCAGTGGTTTTGAAAAAAACTAAAAAAATAGCCAAAACATATATATATATATATATATTATGTATACATACATACACAGGGTAATTCACTATGCGGAACACGCGGAACCCTATTGTTTTGGTTAAATATTGCATATATTCAAATTCTGATTTTTGATGTTTTAAAATGTAGTGAAAATCGATATTTTACAAAAATATTTAGAATTCTCAAAATATTTAAGGAGTATTCTATAGTGTTGCCAACATTGGTTTTTCATATGAGAACCTATATTAAAAATTCCATATAAATATACTGCGTATGGGGGGAGAGTAGTGGAGCACTAATAAAACGCACTGCGCGCGCCGTGTCAACACACAAATGATACTCCACCATTCTCCCCATCCTAAACTTAAAAAGTGGATTATCTCGTTAACAGTTTGACGGAAATCAACAATTTTAACAGCAAAATTTGTTTTAAGTAATACCCCGTCTATTGGTGGAGTTTTTAATTTAGGTATTCATTTGAAAAACCAAAGTTATTATCACTACGGGATACTCCTTAAATAATGTGAAAAATCTATGTATTCGAAAATATCGGCTTTAATTACACTTAAAAATTACAAAAATCAGAATTTAAATGTATGCGAAATTAAACCAAACAAATGGGGTATGCACGCTTATTGAATCAATACCTATACTAATTAATGTAATATACGATAACTATATACATTAATTTTAATTTTAAAGGAAAAAAAGTAAAATTTAATTTTGGGGAGTGGATAATATAAACTATTATAGTGACATACCCACTGAAATTTTAATAATTTTGTTTTTACTATATTATTTTACTATTCACATTTTAGTAAGGCATATGTTAAGTATCTATATATGATTTACTAAAATGATGTAATTGTTACCAAGTGGCGTAGTGAAGGAGGTGTTAGTGATATACTAAAACTCCTCCCCCCCTCGACCGTGTTTATTTACTATATGTATTTGATAAAATTGTGCGAGATAATTACTTTACAATATGGTTATAGGTAGGTACCCCCATACGTAAACGTAACTATATCGCTATATAAATTGCTTAACAGTGTTCGTTTTTTATAAGAATTTTAGTATCAAATTTTGACGGAAATCACAATTAGTATAGCCTTTCAAAACATGTACAACTGAACTCCGTTCAAAATTGTTTTTCGTTAACGCTGATTAATCGTTGCGTACAGATATACATTCAATTCTCCGCTACATCCTACCTTCCTAACTTCTCATTTACGAGTATAACAGTGTCCCATCCATCGTGCAAAGTATGTCCATAATTTTTTCAATTAATAAGTTTTGTTACTTTTCATAACACCTCTTTTGGAAATTTCTGGCTACGCGCCTGGTTATTACTAAACTTTTTTTTTTGACTCGGAAGCAATATATGTCTATCTACTAGAGTTTAAATCTTGTACTGTCGGTCGTTATGTATTTTAACATATTAAATTGAATTCGTTAATATTTTATAATAGCTAGTAAATTGATAAAAGTTTAATAGCCAGGAAATAACAATACGACAAATTAAGAATGAAAAAAAATTGTATTTACAACGAAATAATTTCCTGTATTTTTAGAAAGAATTAAAAATAAAACCCATATGGATTCATTGGATACAAAACGTAAGTTTTAAAGAATTATGAAAATATGGTGCAAATACATATTACGCCATCAGGAGCGTACTCGTTAGCCGGGAGGGGTGTTTTCAGGTTGGAAACCTCGCCCTCGTTGAAATTTAGACGTTTGAAAATTTTCAAAAAATATTAAATATTAATTGTAATGGGACATTAATTATAACCACGAGCTAATGACTGAATTTGATAAACCGTGGCTTTTACGGAGAAACAATTTGTGATATCCCGTTGACCGTACAGTTTGAATCTAATAAATTGGAAATCCTAATACAAGGTACTTTATATAATATGCCAAATACTACCCATGTACCTATGTTCTTCTTAAACTCACCGAAAATTATTTTGAAATTTCTCAAAAATAATTGTGAAATGTACCTAATAAGATGCATGCCTATTAACCACTAAATAAGTATTAGTCTTCCTAACATACAAATCCGGTTGCTTTTTACCTATAAACAATGCATGGGTTACATACTTATTAATCTGTTGATTTTTCATTAATCTATATACTTATCAAATACTTATATATACTTGAGGAGATAAAATCAAGATAAAAATGATTATTACCCGTTGCACACCTCTTCTCCCCGCAGTTTAATACATTTCTGCCTACGCCCCAGAGGTATAACTATATAATTATATTTTTGATAGAAACATTACGTATCCATAGATGCATTTTAATATTTTGCACGGTATTTCATTATTTCTTTATAATTTAATTTAATTAATATTCATATTATTAACATAATAATATTGCTTTCATTTCACTGGTAGCTGATTTTCGTACCGACCTAATTTAAATTTAAAATAAAATTAACATATCTACTTATCAAATACTAACATTTTTATCGTAAGGGACCTGTACTTAATTGTATTTCTATCAAAAATCCGCACAAATATTTTTTTTTGTTTTTTTTTTTAGATATACAGAATGTCCCATCGTAATCTACAATTTTTTTATATCTCTGTTAATGTTCAATTTTTTTTTAAAATTTGTTTTTCCCAAATCGCATTTTGTGTCAAGACAGATTATATAGAAACAAATTCAACGTTTTAATTTCATCTCTACTCACCAAACGAAAAAAATTATTCGTTCACTCTGTTAAAATGTATTGACAGAGATATTTAAAACCGTAGAACACGTTTTTCGGACAGTAATGTACACAAATTATTTTCAGTTTTATCTATAATGTAATTGTAGTTGAACTTTAAATATGACATTAATTAATACCTAATATCTAATACTCTAATGTTTATTATAGTATTCAACTGTAAGTAATATTCATCTTTACAACTAATATTATTAATTTTACAACTTTATTGTACTAGTTATAGATTATCACATTTAGATTCGGAGCGCAATGAGAGATCTATTGGTTTTACTATAATGTGTGTATATTGTTTTTCTGTCTGTAAACAATTTTTCGAACAGAAAACTTGTTCCAGTTGAAAAATGACAATAGGCTTTTTTTGTTGTTTGTTAGACCAAGTTGGTGCACAAAAAATACAATTTTTTGATTTTCACAGGGGTTTTCAAAATAATTGAGAAAAATCGGAAATAAAATAATAGGAAAACGGGAAATATTTACTGCGATGAAATATTTTGCGAAGTTACCGAGTTTCATTGTTTTAAATTTTTACGGTTTATGTTTTTTTTTTTCGGAAATATTGCTCCAATAAAAGAACGACAAGTGAGCTTTTTTGTTGAATTTTGTATCTATTATTAGGGAACAAGAAAGTTGTATTTTGGCTTGTTTAGTAGTTTTTCTAATGATTGAGAAAAAGCGAAAAAAAATGTAGAAAGATCAGAAAAGTTTACAAAAAAATGGTTTCATTATTTTAAATTTTGTTTTTATTTTTGTTGTAATTCAGTTAAACAAATATTCGTAGGACTTGAAATATTAACAGAAAACTTATATTTGCATTTTCTAGACGTAGTATTTAAAACATTTAAGTTATTTATAGACGATTTCTTTTTACGAGGTATTTAAGTCATTTTTATTCGGTATGTGCTTTGTGGATAAAATTGTTTAATCAAATAAAAATGCTTAAATGTTTAACAGGAGGTTTATTATAACTTAAACTTAGTGGTAAAAACAAAATGAGTGCAATGTGGTATTTATAATTATATATTTTTTTTCATATAACTTTTAAAGTCAAATTTTGTAAATATTACGGCCTTTCAAAACACGTATAAACCGAACTTCACTTCAAATCTTTATTCAAGTATAATAATTATAACCATGCAAATTGAAATTTAAACATTATATTATTCAAAACGCGATACCTATCTAATATCATTATTATTATTATTATTTTTAGTACTACCGGTAAAAGATATGTCTGCAAGGGCATATTGGAAACAAATTAGAGAAGTCAGTGAGTGTTTTTATTGAATTAAAAATACTCCCGTTTCATATCATTCTAGATAAAAATCCGTTTAATTAGTATATTTTTGGGATCTGGGAAGAAGCCAGTCAATTTTTTTATACTTTTCAGCATTTACTGCTTTCATAGGTAGTTCTAAATGGCATAGGTCATATAATTATAGTATGACTTATGGTTTTGTGCGCTCAACAAAATGTACACCGTAGTAAGATCTTTTAACTTTCAATGGAACGTGTGTTGAACTATGTTATTTAGACCAATACAAATATAAAGGGGAAAATTGCATAAGATAAAACGATATAAAAAAAATCCAAAAATTGACTTCATCACTTCTTCCAATGAAACCTACCTTACCTATAGGCTACATAAAATTAATAATATTTATTCGATTAAATATTATACTTTTTTTAATATCATTATAATTGAATTTTCCGAATACAATTAATTACAGTATTTGCGAGTAGTAAGTACAACGTTTTTATGTCATAAATTATTAACATGAACTTTATTATGCGATTACCTAAGTACATTTCCATCTATACAAAGTGTAATTGTATACCTTGTATTTTTTAGAAGAATCAAAGGTTTATAAAGAAGCGTAAATAACATGGGCGGGGGCGGGTGGTTATACGAGAGTATAATAAGTAACAAGTATACTATATATTTTAATAAGATTATAATTTTTTTTTTTTTTTTTATTATTTCTACAATAGTCTTGATTTTCGTAGTATATTTATTTTCTATATTTACTCTGAAAATTAGAAAAAAAAAAAAGACTATTTCCAATTACTCGTATATTATAATATTGTAAAAACATACATTCGAGGCATTTAAAACAAACAGTATCTCGCTAATAAGTGAGATACAATAAAAACATAATAAACACAATACTCATTGTTTCGGACGGGTGAGGATTATTTTCTTGCGGGTTCAAATCGTAAATTCGGCTGCAAACTGCCAAATATTATCCATGTTTTAAAAATAAGAAATAGTTAACCTGTTTAACAGTATCGCTAACATAACTCGTATATGAGTTTCCAATAAGAAATTATAATTATGATCTTTACCGTACAATTGACGGGTTTTTATTGTCTCTTTAATATATTATTTTGCCCAAACGTTATCTGTAGCTCTTTGTCTATATTGATTATCGGGTACCCAAACGCGTTTATTCTTGAAATGATAATATAGCAAATATTTTTTATCCACATTTTGATTACTTTTAGCGCGCAACATAATTATTCCGAATCATATCATTAGAATTATGCTGATATTATAAATTATTTAATTCAATGTCAATAATATTTTGTTTTTTTTTTTTTTTTTTTTTTTTTATGTATCCAGTTTTTCAATACTGTAAGTTAGTTTTGTATATAACACTGGATTATACAGTAATATATATATAACACTTGCCTCCCTCATTTAAAGTATAGAGAAACACATCTACCATTTCATTTCCCCTCCAATACGTGCAGATAAAACGTTATGAATGCCAAGAGCAGCGAATATTTCCGAGTTCAATTAATTCTGTAACACCACTGTATTTATTACATAAATCGCGCGCAGTTTGATACTCTGTGGCAACATTGTATAGCTATAGAAATTTAATTGTGCTTTTACTTTTAAGTTATGTTTACACCCTAGGATGTTGGTACTTCACTCAGAACTCGGAATTAATGGCAATGCGATTCCGGTTTACGTTTTCACATCGCAATAACGCTCATATTTGCTATCCACAGACACTATTACAGAAGTAATAGCCGTTTTAATTTCTAGAAAATTTACGTAAAAACAATTAATATTAAACAGAATAACGCGTTACGTGATAATGAATCCCAGTCAGCACAGTAATTCCTTATTCTTTTATTGAAAATTAATTGTTTTCGCGCCAATTGGCGAGAAATTAAAACTGTTATTACTCAGAAACTATTGATCAGATATGAATGTATGGGGTACATTCAAATTTGTAGAATGATATTTTTTACAAAAAGTCTATTTTGAACAATTTGAAAAACAAAAACTTGTTAAAAAAAAAAACAATAATAATAATAATATAACGTTATAGTTATATAACGTTCATATAACAATGTAGGACATCCTATAGATACACATAATGTGTATATATGTACAAAAAAAAAAAAAAAAAAACATTGTTTTGTATGTCAATATTCATAAAATACCCAATGAATATTAAATTCAATACATTTTGAATTATATTTATAAAAAAAAAAAAAATAAAATATAGAAAAAAAAACTTGGCCTATTATAGAAATGACTTCTAGTCTTGAGTGCATTTACTACGGCCGGTTTTGAATTACAATCAACATCGGGTATATCGTTGTATCATGAACACAAAAATAAAAAAACGGTACCGTTGGCCAACACTAATTCAGCGTTAAATTTTGGTATCAAAAGGAGTTTTGATGTTGGTAACGCGTTCGCTGTGAAGAGTTATGGAAAAGCCAATATTTCTTTGGAAAATAATGCATTCATTTTGAAAACGGTACCTTTCGCCGTCACTAATTCTGCACTAAATTTTGTTAGCCAGGTACTACCGTGGATTTCGGTGCTGGTACCCGCTAAGTGAAGTTAGTGGATGAAATATAAGCCCCTGCATAACTCTGGACAGAGCATAAATTTTGCATACAATATACCGTTCACCAACACTAGTTCAACACTAAATATTAGAAAGAACTAAAAATAAAATTAGTAGTGCTCAATGTCTGTCCGCCAACTTCATGGACCTAAAATAAAACGCGTCTACATGACTATGATCTCGACTTTGAATTTTGACTTTTGTTAACTTGTTATTAATACCTGGTATGTAAATTTTAAATATCAGTCAATCATGAAATAACATTTTTTTTTTTTTTCAAATTTAGTTTTGGAATTTAGTGAGTTAACTTGAATACAAAAACTATGGTTCATTCGTTTATAACAATAAAACTAAGCACATACTTTTATGATATTATAAGTGGCGTAGCCAGTGAGCGCACGAGAACTATTTGACAGTATTTTTGAATATTTTGCTCATAATCATTTCATGCGTATGTTACTTAAATATTAATTGCAGCATACATGTGGTGTATACTTTTAGATTCTGAGTGTAGTGAAGAATATATTGGTTTTACCTACTATGATTTTTTTGATTTTGTATATTTTGTTTTTCTGAAAGTGAATAACTTTTTTACCAGAAATCTTGTGTCCAACGAAAAGCTACAAAAAAACATTTTTGTAGAAAATTGTATCAAGTTGGCGCAGTTAGCAGATTATTTTTTTTTCCTTCATAGTGGGAAAGGTAGAAAAACGGGAATATTTCACAATGGCGAATTTTGTTAATTTTAAATTTGGTTTTTCATTATAAAAAATTTGCATTCGGTTAGATATAATCATAGATGCGATGTGATGACATACATTTGAGAAGTTATATCTATTATCTCAAATCATTTACATTAAGTTATCATACATATCAGGAGTGGCCAACATGAATATGTTCGCGAGCCACATGTATAAATGCAATGAGATTAAGAACAAATGTATTTGTAAATACATTTTATAATTTTATATAATTTGATCTGCTCTATACTTTTATAACACAAAAGTAATAAAAATAGTAAAAAGGCTACAAACATATTATTTTGTTTTGATTAGATCACGAGTTTTCTAAGATTTCTAATACCCGCAAATATTAAAAACTGTGCGGTAAAATTTATATACATTTTTGAACCGACATATTCGTTTGAATCGCTTTATTCAACAATGAAAATAATTAAGTCGAAATATCGTTTAATTTTCACTGCTGATCATCTCACAGAATTACTGAAAATTGTTTTTACATCAATGCAATCAGGTATTAAAAAGCTAACTAAAAAAAGTAGACACGAAAAAAATGCCATGTATACAAATTGAGTTTTACGTTCATTTTTTTTTATTTATTATTCATATATATTTGTTTATTAATCTGTATTTTATAGCTTTATATCTATATAATGAGACATTTTTTTTTTTTTTATAAATGTATACGAAAAAAGATTAAAATTCATAATAATAATAAGTAAATTTCGGTTTTGGTAAATAAGACGCGAGCCGCGTACGACTATGACTATAGCCACATGTGGCTCTCGATCCGCAGATTGGCCACCCCTGATATATATCTTATCCTACCAATTTACCACTTAGAACAGTGGCTTGTCCATTAATATAATATCCTGCATGAGGAGTACAACAATGTTCAGGCGTCCCCCCTACATTGAGAAATCCTGGCTACGCCTTTTGATGATAATTTAAGTAATTATTATTAAAACCAATAGTTTTAAAAAAAATGTCCTGCCTGTATATAAATAAAATTTGTAATCATATGTATTTTATATTTTTTAAACATATACAGTATCGCTAAAAGGTAAACATTTTTATTCTTAAACAGGGTTTTTTTTTTTTTTTACTCAAACGGAATATATCCAAAATTTGAAAAAAAAACATTTATAATGTTCCTTTTATAGAATACGAATATATGTACAGATCTCATAGTAAGTAAACGAGCAATTCTATTTTTTTAATTTACTAAAAAATTATTATTATTATTATTGGAGATTATTTGGCCCCTAGGAACATATGCCATCTTACAATCACACGTAGAAATTGTCAATCCCCTTCGTGTGTTAGATTTAGCTGTGGAGAACGCACAGATAGATAACATACAAATACATTTTTTATTATAGCAGTTAAAATTTAGATTGAAATTCACTGTCGTTTTGTATGTAGTACGGTGAAAAATAATAATCGTTATATTGCGGATGTATATTAGGCTTTTACCTATCGTAATCCATCTCTTATCGTATTTATAACCTAAATATATTTGTCCTACACATGCGCGCCCGTGATAGTTGTAGAATTACACGATCGATATTCGAAGAAAGACTGTATTTTATTAGCCGCGTAGGTAAATTATTCTCGATTTCGGTCACGTAAGGGATACGAACATAGGACCCGTTGTCTAGACACGTGCGGTATACTATTCTATGATGACCCGAATGGTATGTAAGATGTCTATAAAAAAATAAAATAGTGTCTGACAAATTTTTGATTTAGAGTGTTTACATAATTTAACGGAAAAATAATCCTATGTTTGTGTGTATACATGTGATGTGTGTGATGTATGTTGGTATAGATTTGTACATAAATCAAATTTACCAAACACACGTATAACGATAACAATAGGTGCACGACAACGGCAACAGCAGGTATGGCATGTGATAAGAGTGATAGGTATATAATAACGATAATAGTAAGTCGAGTAAGTAACTGATAAGGTGGGAAAATTAAGGGGATGTGGTCAATATAGACCGAGTACGTGGTGCACATAGAAAATAATTGAAAAAAAAAATGAATTTGAAAAAAGTGGTGGAGGGAAATATAGGTCGATGAAGAGGAGAAGGAGGGGGATGAGGATGAGGGTGCTGAATCCCCATTTCCATACTACTACTGTAATATTTCCGATTTTCATCAATATTTTATATTAAAACTAATGTAAGAAAAAGGAATATATTACATTTATTTTTTTTTTGTTTTTTTACCACTTTAAGTACGGCTAATAAAAAACAATAAGTATACAGCAATAATCAGAAGATCAAATAATATTTTAACACAAGTATTTAAAAATGTATATTCTGAATGTTTGGAGTAAATCTTAATGTATTTTTATTTTTATAATTGTTATGTTCATTCGTATATAATATAAAACATTAGAATTCAATTGTAACCATTGCTATTTTTAATAAAACAAAAACAGATCCAGAAAAAATCAAAGAAGAAAAAGCTTTGGAGAGAATAAAAAATTGGATGACTGGTACAAACTTTGCACGTATGTATATATAATATAATAATCGAATATATTTAAAGTCATGAATTTAAAAAAAAAATTAAACTAGGTAATATTATGTTAAACTACACAAAAGAAAACATTTCAAGGGACTACTTATAAATTGTGAACAATATTGTGATTTTAATGTATAATTAAACCTGTAATTTAATGGACAGCAAACACTATATAAAAAGAAAAGGTGAACATACTTCTCACGATAGGTGGGCCACTGTTGTATGTGAGAAGTGAGGAACGTAGAATATAAATGGGAATTTAATTTATATCTGTGTGTAAAGGTAAACCATTGCTAACAAACGATTTACTTTTGATTCTCAAACAACAACCTATAGTGAAAATTCCATAAAAGATGATGTTTTAGTATTAAATAAGTTTTGGTTTAGCTATTTTTAATTTATGGCAACCTTTTGACAAAATTTACCATTTTCAAGTATAGATGAAAACAAAATAATATAAGAAATTAGGGATATTTAAAGTTTTACATTTTTTTTTTAGAGAAATCCTGTTGTTATTATGCTTAATATATTTGATATTTATTTTCCATACTTTTTGAATTGATTTTATTATATACCTATGATACTTGCAATAACCATGAAATATCCAATATACTAAAATGTTTTTCAAATAGCTTCTAGTCAAAAACAACCACAACGAAAACCAATTGATGAAAAAGAATCTTTAGAGAGAATACAAAAGTGGATGGCTGATGCTGAATTATTAAGTAATATATAATATTTTAATATATGATAAAATCCATTAGTCGAAAATAAAACTTCGATTTTATAAAAATAAAAATGTTAACCAATAATATATACAGGTATATTATGTTAAATTTTGCCAAGAAAAACTTCAAGCCTCAAGAGACCAAAAATCAATTATGAACTACAACACAGTTTTAAAATTTAAATATTCATGCCGTTGGGAAAACTGAAGTTGAAGAAGAAATATCAATATTATAATTTATCGCTTTATATGCGTTAACGGACAGAAAAACATAAAAAAAAATAATAAGAAAAAAAGCACACGTCATATTAAATGCAATATTATCGAATATGAATCGTTATGCGCGGTTAAATAAAAATAAAAGGAAAGGAAAAACGTTAGAGTTTTTAACGGGGCACGATTATCGAATTTTAAAACTGAAAATGATTTATCAATGGAAATCACACATTTTATAACCGGTGTTGGTTATATTCCAATAATAAATTTGTATTACTATACGGAGTGATCAATCGTTGATAAGATACCTACTCATTATCTTAAAAAGTATTAATGATATATTTACTACTCACTTTTAATTTTCAAATAGCATTCTAAATTAAAAATTCCATTAATAGATTATATTTTAGTATTAAATCAGTTTTGGTGTAGTCATTTTTCATTTCGGCAACCCGATGGCCCAGTTTTTTTTTTATTTTAAATTTTTGCAGGTGGAAAGTAGTAGGGCACTATTCAAACGCCACGTGCTTTACCACGTGGTGCTGCACTGTACTCTTCCTTCACCCAATCTTAAACGTAGAATATCTCGTCAACGGCCAGATTGACGGAAATAAAAAAATGTCAACACCAAATATAATACTACTAAAACATCTTTTACTTAATATGGATACTTGTAGACAATACTTCCCGAAAAGTGTCTTATCGAGAATTGATTACCGTAATATTATAATCTAGTATAATATTATATTGCATCGGGTATTTCATATTTATTTTCCGTACTCTTTTAACCGGTACTATTAAGTATCTATAATACCTAAAATAATCGTGTAACCATTCAATATACTAAATTGTTTTCCAAACAGAACACGGCCAACAGTCATCGAATAATGTAGTTAACGGTAATATTTAAATTTTTACTTGTATAAGACATAATACATTTGTTTACAAATACATTATTGTATGATAGAATAATACGATTGCAATAATAATTTTATATTTGGCATAGAGCATATAATATTTGTTGAATATAAATATATCATTTTTCTCGTAAATAAAAAGAAATAATATTACATGGTGCATCGAATTATTGTTACTATTCTGTAGGTAGTAACTAAATTGTCAATGAAGATTGACAGTATAGGTCGTAATTATTCAATCAAAATATTACTGGAATAGTCTGATAAATATATAAATGTGTTGTAATTAAAATAATGTGCAGTAAATTTGGTATTTTCCAATGTCAATATTACTGTTCAGACAAAAAATCCTTTCCAACAAAATATGTACCAACTTTTTATCCATTTATCGTTTTGCATACAAGAAAAAAATGTCGAACTAGATGACAAGTAGACTATCAAATAATAATTAAAGTAATTAAAGTAATAAAAATGTAGACTTTAAATGTGCGGTGCAAATCTATATTCTTTTTTTTATTTACTGTTAAATACTCAAATTCAATAATAATTGGTAATTTGTTTTTTTTTTTTTAAGAATCACAAACAGAAACAAGCCATTCAAATAAAATAACAGGTGCAGACAAGTTAGCAAGTTGGATGTTTAAGGAAGGTAACTTACTAAGTAATATTATGTTTGTATTTCTTTAAATTCGTTAATTGGAAAAAAAAACTAAAATTGTATGATAAAATTCTTAAACTTATAAAAAATATATTAATATATAATATATAAATAATAAGGATTACTAATACTTTTTTTTTTTTTAAGATGTTGAAATTATTGATCAGCCTACGAATTACTATAATCGAGGTAATGGTATATTTTTAGTTTATTCTTTTTATAAATGTTGCATTTTGAAAATACATAGCTAGGTAGGTACGCTTAATTGGTAGCGTAGAGAGGACATTCAATGGGATGAGAGTTAGGGGGTTTATGAGTTAAAGGTTCTAAAACCTTCTTAACCTTACCTTAAGTTAAAAAAATAAAGGGATTACAGCCACGTATACAAGGGGGGAAGGGGTAGGGATTCAACCATCTCCCCAAAATTGCATGCAAATTATGATGAAAGTGATTATAGATAGAAAATTATGATGATTTTTAATAAAGCTTCAAAAATGATTTCTATTAACAAGGAATTTAAATACAATTTTGGTAATATTTTTATTTTATTAATAGATAGTAGTATATAGGTATTGTTATTTTTGTCATTTCTAATTTTTTGTGCTTTTCTTGCTTTTAGAAAATTATAACTGATACGGTGATATTACATAGTGCGCGTTATCATCACAATAATATTAATTAGATAATCATTTAGGCTGTATTCACTAAAAAAAATATTAAATGTGAAATTCAGTACGAGATACCTAGTCAAAAGGATAGAAATGAATGTTATAAAATATTGGCATTTTTAATGAAAAATATATAACCCTACAATTGAATGTATATAAACTTCTTTATTATAAGAGTATGGAAATGTATTACCTTAAATTCGCCCCTCCCCGGAGATATTTTTTTGTAAACGCGCCTCAACAAAAGAAAAAAAGGGGGGATATAACACCAAAAATCCTATCGCTATGCCACTGTGTTTAATAATAATTGATTGTAGATTTAACATTCTACCAATAATATGATAACGTGGGTACCTATCTAATCTACATCCTTCACGTTATTTTTATAGATCCAAATGTGCCGGAACCTCCGAAACGTAAAGATGTTTTTTATTTGATTTTATTATATAGCGTAATTATTATATAAGTGTACCTATACCACGAGATATCAACCACACGATTAATTTATATGCGTATAGAATAACAATACACATTTTAAATTAATAATAATTTGACATTTATAAATAACTCTAATAATATAATACTATACCTACGTTTCATTTTATTTTATTGTAATATTTGAGATTGTTAGTTAATTTAATAATAAATATTATATTAACTATATTTTATTTTTTAACCTATAATAATACTTTTGTTCTTATTCAAGCATTCTCAATTATCAATGACGATGGAGAAATGGTAACATTTAGACCACCACCACTACCAGCTTTTACAGGTTTTGATAAATAAGATTTATATTTATATAACTATGATTATTAAAAAAAGACGTCCTATGATAATGGGGACAGGTGCAACCACTGTTATAGATAAAAATTACATATGGAAGTAAGTAACGATAAACCATTGCTTACGAAAAAACGATTCTAAGAGGAGTTTGATTGATAGTGATGCTTTGTCGACAATATATATGTCGTTTTATAGTAAAATAGGCAAATAGGCTTTATATATTCTCATTAATCATATTTGTTTGAAATACCGATTTCTCCGTTTTTTCCAATTTATCGGGAAAACTCCTGGGAAAATCAAAAAATTACCTAATTCGGAAGGTATTTAAATACCTCCCATATTAGTTTTTCTTTTAGAAAAAGTGCAATAATTGGGAATTCGAAAAATATTTCTGGTAGAAAAGTTGTCCACCGAAAAATATCTACATACAAGATATAAGACTGATACATATTCATACTTGATAGATACAAATAGAAAATACATCTAACGTGTTCAAAAATATATCATAGGTAATTAATAAGTAAATAATACTATTGATACTGTATCTGAAATGTATGTAGGTACAATAAGATCTAACATGTAAAGAATAATTTACCGTTTTATATCTATTTTTGCACACAAAACCTCCATTGCTCTACTTCTTTGTACCATACGCGTCAGTACTTACTTTTAAGTTTAAAAAAATCTTTATTATGTGTATATAAATACATTTTTTTTGCACTGCAAATAAATAAATTAATTACGAAGTGGATTAATTGTTTTTGTAACTGTAATATGTACATTTGTAATTTCAATACGGTTTGGTATCAAATATTAAGAAAACATATTAAGCATTAATAATAAAGAATTTTTTTTTTATTTTCGGAATCGTAAAAGTGATTAGAATAAATACAATTAAACTGAATAAACGCGCCACGTGTAAATGCGTGTATTAGAATAGTTACGGTGAAACGTTGAAATCCGCGTGAACGCACGCGTCATTTTTCAAACGGCCTTTTCCAACGAACGAGCCGATAAACATTTAAAAAAAAAAAAATAAATGTTCAATAAAACACCGAGTACTATAATATAGATTTATCGCGTGTTCGTTTTTTCGATGGATAGTCTTTTACGCGATTTTAATATTGTACAATTATTGAAGGATCGCATCGCGTTGTTTCGCTCAAATTATTTAGTTAAATTTTAAACGTTAACTGGTCTATGGCGTAATAACCACAATATTATATTTGTATTTTTAAGATTCGTTCGGTCGGTGTTACTCGCGGAAACAACAAACTACGATCCAAAAAAATAGTAAATATGTTATTGACTTTTGTTATTTCGTTAACGTATATAGGTAAATGATTTATACTATATATTATGTAACGAATGTTCTACTGTTCGACCTTTCTGGCACAGGACATTATCGTATACAAATTGGTATGAGTAATATAATGTATATCTATTTAAAACATATCTACACACAAGATACTAGACTCAATTCAGGTTTACCTATCGATACAAATATAAAATACATCAAAGGTTATCAAAAAGATACCAGATACATTGAGTTAAATTCTCAATACTGTATCTGACATACAAGTCACAACATGTAAATGGTATTTCACTTCTGTATACCCGTTCGGACAGAGAAAACCTCCTTACGAACAGTCTGACCCTCCCCCTTTTGTTTTTATGTATTTTATCGGTCTAAGAAAATAAGTTATAATAAAAAATTATAAAAGTGGATATTTTTTGTATATTTTTTTTAAATCAAGGTGCTAATTAAAATTATTATTAAATTATGATAAAATTATTATTTAACTATTTAAAATGTTCTCTGGATTCGATTAATAATGATAATGTAATATAACCTCCTCTATAGCATTATAAAGTCTATTCACTGTTGATTTAATATTTGATACATTTTATTTGTTCAACGGACCAATTTAAACATTCAACACATATTTTTCGTTATTACAGTGTCAAGAAATAATAGTAACCTGTATTTCTGTAACGGTAATTTTTACAAATATTATAATGTATAGTAACTTTAAGACTATCATAATATTTACCCCATTATCTCTTATCAGATGTCAACTCTTATAAGCACTCTTTCAGTTGTTATTACACTTTAGTGTAATTTATTATCACCTGTAATCGGTTTGAGGCTCCTTACATAATTTAAATATGATGGAATAGCCTGGTGGGGTAGCCTAGTTTTGTGGGGGGACAAGGCAAAAGGGGCAATATAATTGGTTTAGTTATAACAAATTATAACTGTGATACCAGTAGTAAAGTTAATGTGATCTGTTAAAGTTAAAGTTAATCTGATTTAACGGAAATTATAATCTAAACAATATTATAAATCCTAAGTTCCTAACTTTCAACCTTTAATAGTTTAAATAGTTACCTATCTATAATAATATAAATAATGGTTTTATTTTAAAGATAATCTGTCAAATTTCCCAACGGATTCGATATCTTCATTCAAAAAACTTGGTAAATTTTTGTTTTTTATTTAATTTTAGACAAATAAATATAATAATAATCGAAGAAGAAAGTGACGTAAAATCTCTGAAAATGTATTAATGAATATTATGAAACTCACCATAAATTAAATTATTATAAATTATTTTTTACAGGATCTTTAAATAAGAAAATGAACGACATCCCTGGTGGTAAATTTTTTCATAATATTCATATGTCAACTATATATTTTTAAATAATGTATACTAAAATACATTTTAGTTTATTACTATTATTATTTTACAAAGATGTTACGTAAACTAACATACTAACAATAAATTTGAATGAAACAAATTTGTCTTGTATTGAGAAATAAAATAATTTGTGTTTAAAATGTAGCTGTTGGTTTAAGTTTATTTTTAAAATATTGGACTTTATTACTTTGGTTATTACACATAAACAGAGGTGAACGTAGGGGGGAACGATCCCTGTATTCCCAAAATTTAAAATGCCCTGTAATTTGTATAATAAATTAACAGGGTAATTTTTTTATCGTAAATCTGCAATTGGCTCGGAGTTTTTTATGTTAATTTGATTTCTGTTTTTTCTAACTATTATGGAATCTTTTAAGCATTAATTTAAAAACATTTTTAATTTTTTACCTCTACATTATAAACCTTAGCAAAGTACATACTTTTGATTTTCAAACAGGAATTTCCCCATTTAAACACAGATTTAAAATTATTAATGATAATAGGGTAATAAATTGCATATCTATAACACTTCCCTACTCCTCCGGTCTAAACTTCAAACTTTTATAACTCATAAACGGTAGATCTGATATTAGTGTTATGCATTTAAAAATATCTAGAAAAATATTTTCTATTCAAATTTGTATTCAAAAGGGAGGGTTTCACTTTAAAAATCCAGAGTATGTAATTATTTAAAGTATAAAGAGTAGGGATAAAAACTAAAAAAATATTTTTAAATTAATGCTTAAACGATTTCATAATGGTTAGATAAAGTTTTTATGACTTTAGTATTCGTGTGTGTGTGTGTTCGAAAGTTCCTTAGGAAATAATAATAAATAATAACTAGTTTATCGCTTCATATGTTTATTGGTTGACTATACAAATTAATACGTAATACATTTAGTGAAAATGTTGTTTAATTTAAATAGTATGTAACAAAATACCCTCTATGAGTTGAATGTATTCTGATTATTGAAATTATAATACATACTAATGAAAAATAATATATACCTAATTTTTTTTTAAAGCTAACTTTTCTCGAACAAACTCACGGCGGTTTTTGAAGTCTCAAACAGGTAGTGAATATATTAACATTTAATAATCTTTAATTACCTAACTTAAATAATTTATTTGTATACAAAGAACATTTGGACTACAGTTTTCCGGTATAAAAACTAAATTTACAAATAAATGTCATCTAAGATGCTACAAGTACCAAATGTCCGTATGGATATAAAAGGAAGCTGTAAGAGCCCTCTACAACTACATTTTCAACGTCATTTTTCAAATAAAATCACTTAAGTGGGAAAAAACGAAGAAAAACGTAAAATTTCAAGATTTCAGTATTTTGTAAAAACACGGACGATATTTTCTACCAAAAAAAAAAATTTAATCGAAAAATCACAAGACGCCTTTTTTGTTTTCTTTTTGATTTGTTTTCTTATAGTTTTGAGCCACTTTTGAACTTTTAAAGTATTTAAATTGTTTACAATATTTCAGTTATAAATACACGTAGAAACTTTAAACTTGGTAATAATACTTATATTGGATTTACCTAGACTATTGATACTGTATCTGAAATATAAATAGGTACAATAAGATCTAACATGTAAAAAATATTTGACTACTGTATACCCATTTGGACACAGGAAACCTCCATTGCTGTACTTATTTAACTTATAATAACGTTTATTGGTTAACTGCACAATTATTAGGTAATACGTATATATTTAATGAATATATTAATCAATTTAAATTATGTGTAACAAAATACCTGCCTTGAGGGTTTATAATATCCTTTATAAGTCGGTTTTTTTCTGATTGTTTGAATTATAAAACACACAAATAAAAAATAATATACATATTTTTTTTTTTTAAGCTAATCTTTCTCGAAAACACTCACGGACTTTGACTACTCCGACTTCTTCAACAAATGGTAAATATTTTAATATGTTGTGTTCTTTAATAAGTATAACATTACGTACGTTTGTCCTTTTTGACAAGACAATTGCGTATGTTTTTCGATAGATTAAAAAATACTTTAAAAAAATTAAAAGCAACACGATTGCGTACGAATTCATGTGAAACATTTTCAAATGTATAATTTACTATATGGATATTCAATAATTATCCAGTAAAATAATTTTATTTGAACTGCAGAATTTTATTACCAATAAAATAATTACTTCATAATAAATTAATAGGTGAAAGTTAATTATTTTAAAATACCTAAATTTTAATTTCTGAACTTCTATATTCTACGTCCTTATACTTCCAAATATTGCAATTTATTTGTACGGATTTTATACTCATCATAAGACTTTAAAATATTTTGAATTCGAATAAAATACTAGTTGCCGTTTTCCTTATGTTCCCGTTATTAAATAATTGTATAATCGGTCTTGTCTACTAAAGTTTAAAAACAATAACTATTTTCCTTTTCCGAATTTTATAATTTTAATAGAATTTTCGATATTATTCAACGTCGTATATACACACATATGACGATTAACGACGAACTGAAGAGCAAAAAGTACCTCTATATTTGAAATAACGAAATTTCCACCATAGTAAGATGTATTTGATGTTGCGTTAATATCGTTAACAATAAACTTTAAGAAAAAACGAAAAGTATTTATGCATTATTTATAGTTCAATGGTGTGGTATATACCACCGTACCAGTATGTAAATTGGTAACGACGGTTAAAATTTCGTACGCAATTGTGTAGCTTAAAAGAGTATCACCGATGTCCAATAACGAACATACGTAATCGTGTTTTATCGTTTTTTAATTACCTGATTTAAATGATTTATTTTTCAGTATCTTCAAAGAATTTTAGGGAACAGTTTTTCCGGTTAGGTTTTCCCGGCAAATTAAATTTACAAAAATACATGTCATCTAAGACGGTAAAAAGATAGTGTATCCGTATAAATACAAATGGAAGCTGTACAAACCCTATGGCTACGTTTTTATTAAAAATAATACACGATACTTGTATATCCTTTATATTTAAAAGTGCTCCCAAAAAAGATTATAATCTTTGGATCGGATAAAAAGCAATTTTATGATTTTAGTATTCATGTTTGTATGTTCAATACTTCCATAGGAAATAATAATACTTACTTGCTTCATCTGTTTATTAGCTGACTATAAAAAATGAATAGAGAATACGTAATATATTTGGTGAAAATGTTGTTTAATTTAAATATTATAACACCCTCTATGAGTTGGTTTTATTCTGGTTATTAAAATTTAAATTATAATACATTCTAATAAAAAATAATATTCCTAATACCTAACTAATTTTTATTATTATTTTTTTTTTTTTAAGTTAACTTTTCTCAAATAAACTCACGGTATCCGACTTCTCCAACTTCATTAACAAGTGGTAAATATTTTAATATGTTGTGTTTTTTAACTACATAAATTAAATGATTTATTTTTATCTGTATAAAAAAAACACAAGAACAACAGATTTTCCAGTAAAAAAAAAAAATATATAAATTAATGTCACCTAAGACTTTAAGATGATCGTAGGTGTGTATAGATATAAAAGGAGACTATTCAAATCCTACTACTCTTAACTTGTGTCTATATTTCAGTACAATTTTATTTAAAATAATACAACATACGTGTTTATTCCTACTTCAGAGACGTTCTTAAGTATTTTTACTGGAGGGGGAGGATATATGAAAACTGATTAAAAGTGAGAAGTAGGTCTCCATATCCTCTCTCTTATATAAAAACAACATACATTAAATTATAACGTATTATATTTTTGTAAAATATTAAATTTACAAAATATCAATTATTCTTGATTTTTAAGCCAGTACATCAAGGACTTCTTCGGGATAAATTTGAACTTTTGTACGAACGGCCAAGAATTTTAATCCATTAAGACTTTTCTAAAAATGGCTTACTACATTTTTCACTAAAAATGATTTATAACAACAACTAAAACCCGGGTAAATATGTTAATCAGTTCATTGTTCGGTGGTAGTATCATGAAATCAATATTATGTTGTTTATATCAATTATATATTAATTCAGCTGCTTTATAAAACCAGAATGTCGATAAAGAAATTTATCTATAACCACAGACAAATAAAATCCAAACACAGTCTGTAACCTTGCGTGGTTTTTAATTTGTATACGAATATTGTGGAAAATGATAACAAGTCAAAAAATTATGTATTGATTATATTTATTTATTTGATTATTATCATAAAATTTTAGTTAAATAGGAAACTCTAAATAACATAAAAAAAAGGCTATTGGGGAGGGTCCATCCCACATAGCTCTTCCACGAGAACACTCGTTTCCTACTTGACTATTTGTTGTTTATTGATCTATTCCGTCACATTCAATCGCTAAGTAAATATAGTTGTTTTGAATTCAAATAATTGTAAAACGAGCTTTGCCTTCGTATACACATTAATTTTTAAAGTTTAGTTTTGAAAATATAAAAAAATCATGAAGAAAATTCCTAAAGATAAAAAAAAAACAAAATTAATCACGTTATTGTCATTGAAAAAGAATTGAGTTTTATTCGAATTAAAACCAACATGCAACATGCGAAAACATGATTTTCGTATTCATACGTCGTAGGTAATAATAATTATAACTTTACATATAATATACAGTTTAATATAATACTAATATTTACTTATATTACACTTTATCTATAATTAAGAACAATTTTAAGGGACCATTCAAGGAAAAAATCGTAAACAAATAATGAACTTTGATGGAAACTTGTTTTGCTGTATCTTCACTCGGTTCGTTAGTAAAGTTACGGCCGTTTATAAAATAACGCATGATGTCAAGAATAAATCAGTTTGCATAATATTATTAAAATTATGGTTTTTTCCCTGTAAAATGTGATACTAAAATTGTATTGGAATAAAACATTTTAAATACAGAAAAACATGTGTTTATTTCGTTTATTATCGGATGAGTTATATATATTTAAAAAATATCTACACACAAGATATTAAAAAAGTCAATATTCTTACATTTAGATGTACAAATAGAAAATATATCAGACGTAAAATATTTATCAGTGTAGACCCTTTAAACCCACACCTATTTACCATCTGTACACCTTCATACGGAAATTAACTTATATGAACCATTATATTATTTATGCTGTGTATCACATAGATGTGACAAAATACATATAACTATAAGAATGTTAACGAAATTTGTATTTTTTTTTTGTTAAGGTAAATTTAAACGATTATATTCACAGACCTCTTCGATAAGTGGTAAGTATGTGAATATTTATAGTTAATCTTTTCTTTCATTTATATAGATGATTTATATTTTATTCAATTATTCAAAGAAAACCTATAATACACATAATCGATACGTCAACTTTTAGTTGCTATAATTTAATAAGTATATTAGTTTATTATTACAATACATTGTTTTTTACCGTTTTTATATTATAGATTACTCCTACACTGATGGTAATTTTTTTTTTAATTATTTATCATTTATATAAATAACGTTTAAATCGTGCACCTACTAAGTATGTTTAAACATTGTTAAGGTTTACTAAGAGTTTAGCATTTTTCTTAGTTACCTATATAAAATTAATCTGTATGAACCAATTATGTATACTTTTCCGAAATCATTTGTTTATTAGCGAAATAAAGTTTATAAAAAAAAAGTACATATAAATACAATTTTATTATCTTTCATATGGAAATAATTAAAATATTACAATAAATTCTATACGTTTTATCTATGAATGTGTCATAATAATCAAATGGCTTTACGTGGTTATTGGCGTGATATATCATGCCAGTTTACTAACATATGTGTTCACCATGGGCGGGTACAGTGGAGAGGCGTACAAAGGACAAGTGCCGTCTCCATTACAAAAAAAAAAAAACTATTTATGTTTTTATATGTGTGCCATGTGTAACATAATTATCAATGTTCGATGTCAAGACAACGTAAACATACATAAAGAAATGTAATACGACAAAAATGTAGACTTTAATCCAATAGCGCAACCAAAGTTTAAATCACACAGCAGACTCTTAATTGCAAGGGTTCTGATCAAATTGATACCGAATTCGCCCTTGAAATCTATATTCAAAAAATTCAACAAAACTGATAGTTTTAATTATTAAAAACTTAAAAAAAGTAAATTTTCAAACAATTTCGAAATTATTCAATGACTCAATGAGTATAATATTGTGGCCTGAAAAAGTATTGCATACAAAAGTGTTATTGCATGTCACAGACGCCGCTCCTTATATGATAAAATCTGGATATGCACTTGAGGTATTTTATCATAAACTAATTCATATTAATTTTATGGCCCATGGGTGTCACAGTTTATCTGAAGCTATTAAAGATAAATTCTCAAATGTTAATTTGTCGATATGTAATACAAAAAAGTTATTTTAAAAACACTTACTTGGGTAGGTACTTTCAAAAAAAATGTCCAAACTTAAGTTTACTACCAAACCCTATTATTACTCGAACGTGCTTAATGCTGCCTTCTATTATTTCTATTATGGTAAGAACTTTAACAAAGTTGAAGAAGTTGTCGGCACATTTAACAAAAAAATGTTACAAAGTCTGTTCAAAATGCACAACAATATTATTTAACCGAGTTATCATCACAAATGAACTTTCAGTAATTCTATCGAATTCCCAATGCATAACAGACACCATCCCGTGTCTAGAAAAATCGGACGTTAATCTTGGAAAAAAATTTGAGTGAAGATGGAAGAGACATTGGTTTGGCCAAACTTAAACTATTGGAAGTATGATTAACAAATCCCGGATTATCACAAATAAAAAAAAATGTCTGAAATTATAAGCGGAGAAACAAATGATAATAAAAACCTTGCCAACTGTCACCTGAAAACATTTCTTGTTTCAAACATGCATCAATTGTGTCAACGGATATGGAAAGGAGCTTTTCGAAGTACAAAGTACGAAGTACGTGACAATCGTAGGAATTTTCAATTTGATAATTTAAAAACACAATTTGTTACCTCATGTTGGTACTCATTCAAAAATTAATATACATGTTTATGCTATATGCACATTTATAATATTTTTAATAATTTATGCAATAATATAAGTTCGATATAAGATAAAAAAAATTAACGATACCTTACAGTTTGTACATTTTTATTTTGTAGACATAATTATATGCATATTATATATTTGCTATGCATATTGTTTGCATACTTTTAAAATTGTGTGTGCATAAATATATGCATATTTAACAATATTTTTTGCATAAAAATCCGGGTCTCGGTTATAATATATGGGCATCGGATGTTTTCGCATCGCTATTGTTATGAAATTACCTTTTTGTAGACTGCGCATTGCTATTGTTAGAAAAATATGTACGCCGTTTGGGCACCGCTATTGTTACGAATAACCTTTTTTTAAGGTCGTTCGCGCATCGCGTCTACTGGCGAGTTATAAACCGTATGCGGTTTTTTTTTAAAATTAAAATATCATTTAAGTAGTTTTATTATTAAATATATTGTCGTCCATTTTACTAGATTTGTTAGTCAACAATTTAAAACAAATCACACAATTATCACGTACCTACAAGGCCGTATTTAGGATATATTGGCCCCTAGCTAGCCTGGGTGAGCCTATGGTGCGGGCCTTGCCACGGGTATACGAATATATTTAATATATTGATGAATAGTTGCCTGTTTTTTTTTTGCACCCCCTTTCCATCCAAGGGTGACTCTATAAATAAATTTAAAATCGAATTATTGTTGCTATATGGTAATAATAACTACAACATCAATGGTGTCATTATTGTCAACTTATATCAATTAAAAAACTTTACTTAATATTAATTAAGAAAATTATTAAAGTTCATAAAAAATTCTCAAAACATATCAATTTGTATAGCATAGCAAACAGATATTTTAATGTATAATAAAAAAAATATTGTTTCGGTGCGGGCCCCTAGGCTGCAGCCTATGAAACTTGCGCTTAAATACGGCCCTGCGTACGTATTTACTGTACTAAATAAGAAATCAGTTATTTATATTATCATTACTATTTGCATACACTCTTAATAATATTGTATTATTATGTGATCGGTGTATTATCCGGTCGTGTCACCGTAGTACTATATNCTATTTGCATACACTCTTAATAATATTGTATTATTATGTTATCGGTGTATTATCCGGTCGTGTCACCGTAGTACTATATAGGTACTTACCGTAGGTGGATCCATGTCAAAAAGGTTGTGGTCAGTTGATAGTGCGACGGTATATAATGGACAATAGATCGCGCGATAATAGACGAAAATTAATAGTGTACGACGATTTCAACATTATTGCTAACAATACTTCTTTCGATTATATAAGATTTACGATATTATATATTATAACGTGCGATGCGCAAACGTCAAACTAAATATTTTACCTGGTCGATCATCATTTCCGCCAAATTTAATTTCTACCAATCGCCTATCTAAATTATAGTGTTAGATCCATTTAGAGTTACCCAGGGAATATTTATTTGGACCAATTTGTACGAAAAATTAAATTTGGACCTATTAATTAGAATCATTTTTTTACCACGTTAAGAATGTACGTAAAACTATTGAGTTAATAAAACTTAACTTAGGCCAATGGGGAAGGGGTGAAGACCCCTTGGGTCCCTCCCTTAAATCCGCCACTAGACAGCGTTCGTCTGGCATTCCACGCGAGAATGTTTTGTCGGAACGATCCGTGTCTGATCAGATCTAAACATGTTTGTATAAGTATGAATAAATAACAGACATATTATATCCATCTGTGGTCATTCGCTGGCACACCATTCGGCGTTTTGTAAAAAGTACATAAACTTTTCATTTAATTTTAAATGTGAGTACAAGATCAATCAATACATGTCGGACGGTTCATGTCTTAATAGAATGAATTGACCATGTCTTATCGATTAAATCGATTTATAGTTATAGGTAGGAATTACTACGCGTAAAATCAATTATCTCGACATACATCGATGATCAATAACACTGTATATAGACTAGGAAATTTTAAACTCCATCTCAATAATATAGGTAGAAACAGATTTGGCGGAAATGAAAATCAAGTTTATTGGCGGAAACGACTGACGCCCATTTTACCTGCAGGATTAATGATGCACAATCGATAAACTTCGATAATATATTATATACTTATAAGACAATATTATGTACTTACCTTCTACTTTGCATTTTTAATATAGAAGAAAGTACTTTCTCATTTCAAGACGCATTGGATGGTAAATTTATTTTGAGTCTTCTATTTGAATACAGTTATTATAGTTAATTGAAAAAAAACCAACGCTATTAGGTACACATACTGTACAATTTTTGATAATTTATAAAATTACTGCAAAATAATCTCAAACTTATTATACTCATGCAGTCATGCTTCATTAAATTGTTCGACGAATGCATACACTCATCTGACTTGTGTCTGAATCGTATCTCACATCGCATGCATATCCTTTGTGTAAACATTCTACTTAGTCGAATATTGTTTTCCCATAGCTATTATGAATTCCGATAGTCTGTTCGTAAAGTATAATATGTATATTCATCATATAACACCAGAACTTATGTACAACTTCAATTGAAATTGTTATCCGAAAAAAATACGTTTAGGTAGCAGATAGCCAATCAAATTATTGTGATATTTGAAAAAATGAATATCGCCTAAGTAGGTACCTACCATCATCTATATTAAATTAACAGACTATTATATCCACACTCGGATTAATTTCGATTTTCTACATTTCTAAAATTACATATTTACTGATTTGTTTATTAGTTAAAACTAACATGATGTTATTTATTCTATTTCTGTAGACCACGGAGGTAATTTATTTTAATTTGTCTTTAATAAAAATTAATTAAAATATAAAAATAATATATTTAAACTATTAATGTATATAATTTTTTATACCAAATAAGTGTAAAATTGAATCCTAAAGACTATTTCCATGAATAATCATAAAGCTTTTGTGGCTTTTAATAATTTGATTCAATATAATGTAATATAATTCTTAACTACAGAAATTATCTTTTTATTAATAAAGTTTGATTAAAGAAATTGTATTTTCTTGAAGTGAGCCAAGAACAAAAAGGAAATCACCGTAATATTGATTAAAGCTCGGAGTTCAAAAAATATAAAAAAAAAAGACTTGTTCAATGATTTCCAAATAAAGGAAGCGACAAATGTGTCGTGATTAAAAAAAAGGTGTCATTTTATTTTTTAAGGAATATGTAAACTGTAAAAAACTGTTTAGAATTCGGATAAAATTCACCGAAAATAATAATAATCTTATAATAAATTTGTTCGTATATAAGTTGAAATAATAATATTATTATTTTTATGTTTCTAAAGAAGATGAAAAGGGTATGTAAATTGACAAGCATAATAAACTATAATGAACCAATACAAAAGAAACCGTTATTGCTTAAATATTCCCACTTTACCGGTGGTTTTCCCATTTCATTAAGAAAATTATAAAGAAAATGACAAATATTACTCCCTCAGCGTGCATGCAACTATACAATATTTTCTAACAGAAATTGCTCTAATCGTCATTGATTATTGAAGCACACAGGAAAAAACACGCATAGTGAAAACTAAAATACAATGTCTCGTGTACTAAACTGCTGTGGTAAATCATATAATTTTATATTTTGTAACTAAGTACCTGTATAAGTTAAGCCACAATAGGATTTACCTATGCATAAGGGTTTAATTAAAAATGAGAAATGACATAAGTCATAAAAAGTAAATTCTAAAAGTCAGTTAAAGTTGTTACAAATTAATTGTAATTCAATAAAATTAATACACACATTGTAAAAAATATATTAGACAGAAATATAATAGCCGTCCTAAAATGAATAAATAAATAAACAAAAAGTTACGAAAATGTTTTTTATCTCTCCTGTAAAGCACCCTAGCTCTTTTTGGCTTAAGACCTTTTAAAGACCTCTTAAAACCCGTCTATATTTTGTACTTTTGTAACATTAATTTAAAACTATAAAGTTAAATAGCAGTCACTTTATGACTGCTAATTACCACGATATTATAATTTTAGACAATCTTCACAATTTTATATAAAAAATTAAAAAACCCCAATCTGTACATCTATTGTTATGCATTATTATTGTATTTCCATCGATCGCAAAATATTTTTAACAATTAAGAATGTAAAATATAATATTGTTTGGTTTTACTATGATGGTTTTTTTTTATTCTACCACTGAAGTGGTAGTTTCGAGTTAACAAATTTATCTAGTTGGTGCATTGGGAAAGGTTAGCTTTGGGGTCGTTGGGGTTGATTAGTTTTTAAGTTTTCGTAAAATTTGTCAAAACCGCTAAAAAACGTTGGCAAAACGTGAAAATATCGTCATTAAATATTTTCGGTTTTATTTTATTTGTTCTGATTCAATTAAAAATATTGTTTTGTGTTTTATACAGTATATAAGTTGCGTAAGTACCTATACAATATTAGTATTTTGATCCTGTTATTTTGAATTGTAAAATTAATATACTAAATTTTTTTTGTTTTCCTTTTTAAATTCACTTCAGTTTTTGCCTACGGTGAGTTATTTTTTCAATTCTCATATTTAATACGTCTTTCCTGTGTAAACACTTGACGTTTGGTTAACATTGGATATGGACACAATATAATTTACAAATATTGATAAAATTTAAATATGTTTTCGAAAATCTGTAAAAACGAAAAAAAAATATACCTATATCTTATATTTTATTACTTTTACATATATACAACTGTCGATAAATTATACCATTATCTAAGTATCCAATAGGTAGGTAATATAATATTTTAGAACAATACTAAAATGTTATATTAAAGCGATCATTGATGTATGGAAGTATGAAATTTTGGTTTGCTGGTTTAAAATAAAGATACGCACATACTTCGCACGATAGTTTGGCCATTGTTTTAGGTGAGAAGTTGGGAAGTTAGAAGGAAAATTGTATATACATCAGTAAGTAACGTTTAACCATCACTAACGAAAAGCAATCGGTTAATAGAAATTTGATATTAAAATTCTTATAAAAAAAAAATATATTAAATTCAATTTTTTTTTTACCACAAAGTACGACTTTATAATGAATCCCTGTTCTAGAATTTCTGTTTGATCTAACAATTTTATCTACAGGTGCTTACCGTAAAAATAATACCGTAAAGTAAAATTAAAATGTCTATAAATAACTCAAAAATATTTTATGCCTATAAACAATTTTTTGATCAGAAGTCTTGATCCAATATTAAATTTTTGGGATGGATTTTGGTATAATATTTCGTTTAGCAAATTAGTCATTTTTTTATTTCAAAATACTTGAAAATATGGTCTTTTATAATAAGTTGTATATAGTATCTGATTTAAAAAAAAAAAAATGAAATTTAAGCGTCATAATACTCATAATTTTATTTATAGGTATATACGTTTTACGTGTAAATGTATTATACAATAAGTTTAAAACACGAATAATTTTGAATGATTTTGTACAACTTTCAGTTAAAATAATTTATCAAAAATGATCAACCGAACTTGCTCAAAATCATTTTCGTTTGAAATGATTAATCGTTTTATACAGTAGATATAAGCTAAATTACCCTATACATCCTATAATCCTATCCTACACATCTCCTATTTACCACCTAAAACAGCTATGCCTTTTGGTTGATAAGATAATTCATCTTTTATTTCATATGTTTATAGAACCAGAAAAACGTAAGTTCATTTTGTAACTAATCAAATAAAAAAGTGTTCACCCTAAAAATTGCTTAAATCACGTGAATTTTAAAAATTGAATGGTGTTTTTTTAATACGAATTATTGCCATTTAATTTTCGCTTTTATTTCGTTGGTCTATAATATTCTAAATTGTTATCTATATAATAGTAATGATAATATCCAAATTTTCCAAAAATTAAGAGTACGGAAGAGGTAGAATTTTGCACCACCCGCTCTCTTTCTTGAGATTAGATGCGAGAGCGCCCACTAAGAGGGGCGTTTAGTTATGCTCTACCCCGGGTCATGGTCGAAAATACGGTAATTTAGATAAAATTACGTTTTTCAAAATCAATTAGGTATAATTTAAGACTCCCACTATCCGTTTATAAGTATTGGTAATATGATCCGATAAATACTCAAAATTACGCTATATTGTTATTAAAAAAAATAAAAATATCTACGGAAAATATTTATTATAAGATATCATATCTTTTAATACACAATAATATGTAACACTATGTAACTGTTTGAAATGTTAATTAATTTTTATATGGTACCTACTACTACGTAGTTGTGCAGTTCAGTAAGTAAAAACAGTTTGGCTATGAAATTTTGTAATTTATACTTAAATTATTATACAATCAATATCACTTATGTTAGCATGTTATTTTCTTGATAAATGTGTATATATTTTTTTTTTTTTAAATAACATACTGAATTGTGTGTTTCTCAATATAACATTAATTGTTTGTTAATGCAGTTTACGACAATAGTAAGTTTAATAGAGTTTTTAAATTATTATACTATATATATATATATACATAAATTAGTACATTTAATACAAATTTGAAAGAACTCAATTATTTCTCATATTTTAACAAATTATTGAAATTAGAATTATTACATTTAAAGTATTTAAAATATACCATATAAATGTAGCTTTTTCATCGGGTACCACTTTTGGGTTTTATATTTAAACGTACAATTTTAATTTTTTTTTTTTTTTCATCAAACTGATATTGAAAAAAAAAAATATAAGAAAATTATAAGTTTTTGAATGTTAAAGAAAAACAAAATAACAATATATATTTTCACATGGCTACAATTCTAGTATATAAAAATGCATTCATATACTATTATAATATTAAGTTGACTAAACATAACGTTTCTTTGCGCATGTAGAGGCTCTATATGGTAAGTAAAAAGTGCATTATAATAACTTATTAGAATATTACTGTCTAAACATTTTGAAATTTACTTTACAATATAGATTATAATTATATGTTGGTCGGGAGATGGAATTAAACAATTTTAGTTACGGGTTTAAAAATGTTTTTACTATACATAGGTACTATGGAGGTTTATTCAATTGGCCATTGTTTCAATGCCATCATCCGTTTATAATTTTAAAAAAAAAAACCGCTCAAAACTTAGGTAACCAAAAATGACAGATCCGCGTGCATACAGAGTGTTCCACGAAAATATACTCATTTTGTGTGTCGGAAAGTATTACCTTTTTCGTATATTTTTTTTCGACGATTTAAAAAACAATCTATTTAAAATTATAAAAACTCAATTGGTATATCTTCTTGGGAGTTGGGACTGCCTATATAAATTAAAATCAATACTGGTAAATAAAACTAATATAAACCTATGGTATTTATTTGATCTCTTTACTAGCCAATCCAAATCAAGTCATTAACTTGGACCATTGAATTATTTTTAAAACACATAACTGTTCTAATAATAATGTATTTATGATATAAATTAAAATAATTTACGTCGTTAATATTATGTTTTGTAATAAATTATTTTTAGAATACGTGTATTATGGCCGTAAGTCTAATAATTTTAATAACCAAAATGTTGATCATGACTACTTAGGTATATTAAGTACCTCCCGTACTTAAATATTAAATCAAATGTACCTATTGTAAATTTTTTTCCAAAATATTCAAAAAAAGATTAATTGTTAACCTAATTGTCTTAATGTTTTGAACACCATATAAAAATAAATTAACCGAATATTCCATCTTTAAATTATAGAATAATTATAAAATCAAATTTAAAATTCGTTATTTTCTTACTAAATACCATTAATACTTAAGTGTTCAAATATTTTTTTTTTTTTAAATATTAAGTGGTCGAAGTTAGAGAATTAAGTAAGTCCTACCTACTTTTCCTTATATATAAACTAATAAGTTAAAAAGTATATTAATTATTATGATGTATTTTAGTGGGCGAAAATCGGGAGTTATATAGTGGTGAGTACTAATAATATTTAAATTTTTTTTTTTAGATCCTGAGCATAACAAGGAATATAATGTTTTTTTGTCTTTATGTATTTTTTCTTATCAAAAATTGACTTTAATATCATCAAATTCAGAAGTATTTAATGGTTTCTAACACAGAGGCCTTTAACCTTTTTCATTCTATGCACCCCTTGTAAATTTTTGAAAATCTCACTCTCCCCTCCTTAAATTAGATTAGTCTATTTGAAGTTTAGACAACCTATTTTTTTTTTTTTTTTTTAGTTAATCTTTTAGTTATAACTATATGTATACTATACATTATACAACTAAAATTAATTTATTACTGATTGTAAAATGGCATAATAAAACAAAATCCTCTTTATTTCAACACTATATTCCCCTTATAGTTTCAAAATTTCCCCCCGGTTGGGAACCGCTTTTCTAGTACATAAGTATCAAATGTTATCTAGTTGATACAATGCATTATTTTTATTTTCCCTCTAATTTTCTCATTACTCATAGTTATAAAAAACTGAGAAAATATACACAGTAAAGATTTCTGTTATTTTTTCAATTTTTTTTTTTGGTGCATAATTTAGTTAAAATAATTGTATTCATTTAAAGTTGTGAATAAATACTTAATTCTTTTTTAGGTGTGGTAAAATCTTTAAAATACCCTGTTGATTTTTAAAAAGTTTTTTTTAATTTATAAATTTTTGTTTAATACTCGATATTCTCTTTGATGAATGATATAATTATATTTGTTTAATTTATACTTGTGACAAGTTCTTGTCACATCTTATTTGAATGTTTCCTCAAAATCATTTTTTTTACAATTGAGAATTGTATAACTTACAAAAAATATATATACAATTCAATATTTTTATTGAAAAGGTAACACAAATTAAATTTATCATGTTAAAATATACAGGAGATAAACCTAAAAAATGTACGTATGACATTTAGGTATTTAGTTCATAAAATAAAACCAAATTTAATAATTTTAATCTGCATTACTATTTCCGTTTAAAAATGTAAACATATCGGTAATGAATGTTTTATTTTGAACAGTGAAAGCACTAAGTACGTACGTTATTTTTATTACAATAAAACTGGTCTCCTGCTTCTTCTTTCTATTTACCCCACACTAGTAAGTTCGGCCACTTTTACCGTGGCCTTCCGAACGCCCTCATCCACTACGAAATTGTATTGACTGCTCCAGTCCTCATATTTCTCCCGATATCACTGTATCGGACAGCCTCTATTTGTTTCGCTTGCATGTTATTTCAATCTACTTGATTTAGTCATATCAAAGATTCTGATAACTGTACAGTTACAGGTATAAGGTACATCATTCACGATTCTTCCAATGCGATATAGACTTTTATGGGTTTTATTTATTATTTTGTTGTATAATGTCAGGAATTGATTGCACTGTTACGATCAAACACGGTGACTTGTTACTCATACCGTGATGTGCCTCTAAAAATGTATCCATTAAATTTTTTCGTTTGTTTTAATTTTGTAATTATGAATGACAATTTTAAATATTATATACGGCATAATGTATAATAATGTACCCAGTAAGTTTACGTCATAATAATATACCAAATAAATAAGATAAAATAATAAATTTGTATATGATGTCACGCAGTCTTGGAGATATTATGTAAGTACAATTTTATAACAAAATAATAATGAACATTCTTTTTTTTTGTATATAAACTCTTACTTATTGTGCTTTAAAATTATTTATTTTTTTTTTACCTGCGTTTTAAAATAATGATTTTTATTAAGCATTGTACCGTTAAATTATTTATAAAATTGAAAAAAATCGACATGATTCCGATTATATAGAGTCTAATTACCGGACTTATTATTAGCCATATTACTTACATTATTTTTGCCGCTTAAACTTATTAATGTACAGCTGGTATATTGACATTTTTCATTCAGATTTTTTGGGAAAACTTTCATCCATTGATTTTTCTGTGAATCCGTGACGTATTTATATTTGATGATTTCGATGAGCATGATTTATGATATATTATTTCGGTTAATTGTGGCCCGCAATGACAAAGCGTATTGGCCTGTCAACAGAAATGTGAAATTTTATTTTTTATTAAGTTAATATTAACTTAATTAATTCTTTTATAACTTTTAACTCAACTAAATTTTGTCCATGTTAATATAACTTAACGAGTTAAAAATAATGTTTAGGATATCCAAGTTTGCATTTTAGTTAAATATAATATCTAATGCAAATATGGTTAACGTAATATCGAAACAGGTTGCCATTTAAAAATCAAAAATAGGTAGTCGTTTTGCATCCAAAAATAATGGTGACAAAATTAATGGTAATGTAACATTTTACAGCTGCTTGTTTCTTAATTTGTCCAAAAATACGTTTTTGATAAAAGTTAATGCTTTCCGAGATAATGAGTATACTCATTTAAATGTATAACCATGTATATACATATTGTAAATTGTACATATTACATATTACATATTATTTATAATATTTTTTTCCTATTTATTAAAACCCACAGTAAAGGAGAAAAGTAAATTCTGTATTTCTTTCAACCATTTGCACCTACGTTGTTTTTTTTTTTTTATTTAGCACATATATATGATACATTAATTGTAAGCTTTGAATTTTAATAAAAAAATATATATATCGTTTAGCAACGAACAACTCGATTTTAATAGTAGAAAGTATAAACTATTTATGTATTTTATACTCTTATTTTCCTTATCTGGTTCTTTATTAATATTTTATTTATATTATTTGAAATTTCGACCAATGCTTTGCCGTTTAAATTGATTAGTTATTATATATTTGATTCAATCACAATCATGGTTATACCACTTAATCTTAATAGATATTTTATTTTATTAATAATAATTATAATAAAGTTATTGAATTTGTGATATTTATCATTACAATTTAGACGAATTTGAAAACAGTTTGAGATGTAAGTACTAATTAATTCTAAACAAAATAGTTCTATTCGAACTCTTTTTTTCCAACATTGACTTAATATTTTTTGCTAAATAAAATGAAAAGTTTTGGATAAGATGTCAAATGATGTAGCTTGCCTTTTGTAGATTCAAAGCGTAACAAGGGATCTATTGGTTTTACTATGATGAGTGTGTTTTTTTTTCATTTTCGGCAAACAAATTTTCTACCACAAATCTTGCTCCGATGAATAGATTATAACATTTTTTATGAAAGATAATTTTCTATAGTTGGCATATTTAGTAGGTCATTTTTTAGTTTTAAGAATAATTGGGAAAAACCGAAAAAACATTATCGGAACAACGGCAAATACTTATAGCGCACCGTGGCATCACCGATTTCATTATTTTTAATTTTCGCAAACTGTTTCCAACCAGAAATATTTTTTTAATCAAAAAATTTTAATTGACCTTTTTTAATCATTTCAATATATAATCCATTGTTAAAAAAAAATCCTTTTTTTTGGTATCCAAAACAGTTTTCACAATAGTCGGAGAAAAATTTTTTACCAAATTACGGCACAACGATTTTATTATTTAAAATGTTTATTTTTCTACCAAAAATCTTTGTCCACATTTCAAGAATAGCAAATTTTATGAAAGAAAATGTTTTCCCATTTTTTAGTAAAAAAGTTATTTGTTTTTCCGTATTATTTTTCTAAAAACTAAGAAAAACCGGGAAAAAACATTAGAAATACAGCAAAGTGTAAGGCATTTATGTTTTTTGTTCTTATTCGGTTATAAACTACAGTAGAAACCTGTAATTTTAACTAAATGCTTGTATTGGACTTTTGTAGACATAATAAAATGTTCCAAATATTCTAGGTATTTGTTATTTTGGTGTTTTTATAAATTTTTTTATTTGATAGGTACATGTAATTAAAATTTTATGACTTAAGAGAAATGCTTGAAAATTTAACGCAAGCTACATCAAAGGTTGTACTCAGCAGTTCAAACAAATTTAATATAAAACTCAATATTTTATAAGCATTTTAAGATAAAATGATGACGAAAATCGTTAAAATGACAGCGTTTCAAAATACATACCTTACCGAACTTCGTTTCGAATCGTTTTTCATTTTCAATGATTTTTCGTTGAATACAAGTATAAATTAAATAAATTTATGTAGCCCACTTTACCTACTTTATTACTACCTTTATTACTACCCACCTACAACAGTAACCACACCCGTCTTTAGTATCAGCTCTTTTTTTTTTTATTATTGATAAATCTCACATTTATAAAATATACAAAATCACACACCATACATCCACAAGTTTTTTTTAGCTTTATTTTTGGTATTTATGTTCACATTTTTGTTGTCAACTATTTCATCTTTTTGAAGAAGTAATCTCAACATACCTAACAAATATTATTTCGTATTTTATTTTCATTTAAATCAATTACATAATTTATTTTGCAAGTTCTAATAATACGCATCATACTAAATTATTGTTTTATATTTTTAATCTTTTTTGCTTAAAGTTCTATTATACAGTAAGTATTAGTACATAGTCAACTATATTTATCGTTTTTATTACCTTTTTTTCAATTATTTAATTTTCCAAATATTATAATTTTAATAAGGAAGTGTATAGGAAGGGTTAATAAGTTATCTGAATAAAAGAAAATTATAATTTGTAAATAGATAATTAATAGCTATATTTCAAACGATAATCAATTAATAAATTAATCATGACTGAAATTCGTTTAATAAATAAAAAATACGGCTAGCAATTATATTTAATTTATAAATACATAAAAACAATTCGAGTAATTTTAAATACGTCTAGATACCTAATATTACCAAAGAAATACAAAAGTGTTTATTTTATTTTTAATGAAGGTACAAAACGTCACAAAAATTGAATAAAAAAAATTAGAGAAAACAAGCATTGTTCATAATATTAGACAATATTAAAAGTTGTATTAAATTATTATTTATTTGTATTATAAAAACAGGCGCTCTTTCGAGTAAAAGTAAGTGCGTTCAAAATTGTAGTTTTTCATTTTTATTATTATTTTAGTAATTATAATATTATCCCCGTGGACGAAAATTAGAACACTCCCATGGTAACCATGGTAACTCGTAAGAGACAACAAATGGGGTTGCGTCAGAACGACAACCGATGTAAAAATACTGTCAAATAGTTTGAGGAATCCTAAACAAGGTTTGGGCGAATAGTTTTATATCAGATGTATACGAGAACAGACAAAAGTATGTATAATACAGAATTAAGTGCAGGGCCGTGGAGAGACATCGCAGACCCCAGGGGCAAACTAATCACACCTAATACCAAATATTAAACTATTACCACTGACACCCAGCATCGTCCTTTAAAATGTGTATAACAATCGTATAAATTGTTACCAACACATATAATATGGTACAAAAAAAATTACTAAAATGATTAACATTTAATTCTTAATATAATATTACTAGCTGTCCCGCCCAACGTTGCCCATGCCATTTTTACCCATATTCTTTTTTGGTTTTGACCGTGTCAATAATGAATAGTAATAAAAACAAATAGGGGACAAGTGGGTAGTCCACCTTCGGCGAACTAATAGTTTTTTGCAATAACATTTCTTCATGATAGCAGAAGTGTACTTCCGTATATTATCGGGGAAAACTAGAATAATTGTGAAGCGTCCCGCTCAGCGTAGCCCGTGTTTATTATTTTTTTTTTTTTTTTAGCTAAATTATTTGGTGTGTATATATATAAGCGAAAATACTAAAACCGTGATTAAAAAAAATATAGGGTTGTTTTATATTTCACACACAAATAGACAAAATTGTTGTACTTACTGTCATATTGATGAAATTACGTAAAGGAAGTTTTTAACATTATATTTTATTGCATAAAATAACATGGCACATAGATCTTTAGAATTATTTTTATTTAAATTAATTACAATAGATACGTTTTAACCAAACTTTAACATTTTTGTTTTCATTTCTTCCGTGTAACTAAGGTAATCCATAAAAAAAAATAATTGAATAATGCTAAAACCAAATTAAAATTGTATCCGAGGTGGGAGATCAGGTCAAGTGGAGGTTTTGAATTAGGATGGTCGACCTCAAATAGCTGGGATAAAGGCGAAGGAGAAGAAGAAGTAGAAGATTTTAATCATTATGCTATTATTTCAATCTGTTATTTTTCTAAAAATATACAATAAAATTTAGAATTGGTAAGCTCATCAAAAAGTTTAAATTATTTCTAAATTATACGTTTTCTGGCTGTTAATTATCTATACCAGAATTGTTTTTCTTTTCTATTATACTGTCCTACTATATATTAAGGGGCATATCCAAGAATTTATTTAGGGGGAGGGATAATAATTACTTTTATCCTCATTTGGTCTTCACGGATAAGTATTAGTTTAAAATAAAGTTGACCAACTTAACAACAAATAGATTATTTATAATTATATTTTATGTAGGCAGGTAAAATATTAACAAATGTATGTACCTAATGATGAGAATGAATTTATTTAGTGGATATTATTTGAAAAATATTTAAATATATAATAATGTTTTGTTTTCTGTTTCTTTACTCAATATTCTTTCTCAAATAACAAGTAGGTAATTGTTAAAAGTTTAGGTGTAAACACAATTTCAATTGTTCTAAATTTATTGAATCAAATAAATCGAATATTACCGCATACCTAATGAGAATATTAACGTTCGTATTTTTCAATTATTTAAATAGTGAAAATATTTCGTAAGTATATTCTAAAACATTTTAAAACTAAATAATATTTTATAAGAAATAGAAAGAAATAATTTTCAATAAAATATTTTATTAGTATTATTTTTTTTTTTTATTTCTTATTTTATATTGTGTATTATATTTTAGTTTGGTAAACCTATTGTAAATGATTATAGCATAATAATTATTTCGAAAAATCGTTCTTACAATAATTATTTATATTTTTCGATTTTTTTGACTCTACTCAGTTGTATGGATTTGTAAGTAAATTTTTAACTATTCAACATTGTTTATTAGTGAAATACAATATTATTATTTTATATTCGGAGCGTATTACAATGGTGTTTATTTTTTAATTTTTTATAATATGTTCAAAATTTCTCCTAGAACACTTACTCTGAACAAAAAATGAAAAGAGACGTTCTTATATATTTTTGATTTAAATGGTACTTTTTTTGATTTTCCAAGTTATTTTCATAATAAAAGTGAAAACCAGAAAAATATGAAAAATGAAAAACAATCAAATGTATGACCTCACGGTTCTTTTATTTTAAATTTTTACGGCTAATGTTTTCCACTAAAGTATATTTCTTCAATAGAAAAACAACAAAAGAAATATCATATTATATTTTTAATTTAATTAATTAGTAATTAGTAAGTATAAAGTAGTTTTTTCAATAATTGAGCCTAACCGAAAAAAAAGTAGAAAGAACGGGAAAATTTAAATGGTTTCTATTATTTTCAGTTTCGTTTTTTTTTTTGTAATTCAGTTAAACATATTCGTAAAAAATTGAAGTTTTGACACAAAAATTATATTTGCCTTCTTTAAACGTAGTGAAATTTTCAAAATATTAGTGACAGTATTAAACTATTTATAGAGATTTTAATTTTACGTTTTTTTTTTTTAATTTTTGAGTTTTTGAGTTTTTTAATTTTTATTCAGTAGGTACTAGTATTAAATTAATAATTTTAATTTTTTTTTTTTACTATAATAATGTATGCGATATTTGCCTTTATAAAGGATCACAATAAAATATATATCGCAATATTCAAATATTAAATGTTTCATAATACCCATTACTCATGAGTTCAATTTACAAATAAAATGTAATATTGAATTACTGTTCTTGCATACATTTTTTTAAAATCAAATTATTTTTCATGTTTTATACATACACAGTTAAAGTTCTTGGTGAGTTTGATTTTTTAAATTTTTTTTTATACACTAGAACAATATAGATACTAATTTAAGATAGTATATGTATACTAACTATCCCGCACCCGGGGTTGGCCGTGCCAATTTGTACTATTATTATTTTACCCATATTCATTTTTGGTTTTGGCCATGTTAGAATTAAATGAAAACAAATAGGTGGAAAGTGGAGCGGACTAAATGTGTTCTATTGTAAAATTTGAATAGTGTAAATAATAGTAATAATAATAATTATAATAGTTTTCTTTTCCATGGCAACCCTTGAAAAAACAAAAATCTTATATAAATAAAACAAAGTCGGGTTAGTTACTCCAATTATAACTCAAGAACGGCTGGACCGATTTTAATGATCACATAATATTTTTCGACTAATTTCTAATAATAATTAATCACCATTTTTTTTTCATCCCTGTTGCCGAGGTAACAAGTACGAGGTACAAATCATCAAAAAAAGTCGTATTTATTTAATTATAAGCTAAATTATTTTGTGTTGCACATGTACATATATATATATAAGCGAAAATACTAAAATCCCGATTTAAAAATAGTAGGTGGAGGTAGGAAGGTGAAAAGTACTTTATGACCTATTCTTATATCTACGAAATATACAAAAAAAATTTCATAAAAATCGGTCATGCCGTTTCAGAGAAATACGACCACAAACACGTGACACGAGAATTCTGTATACAAATATTGTAATTTTATGAAAAACTGTATTATTATTGGTTTTAATTAATTCTAAAATCTACTTACAGGCGATATATCAAGTACGTAGACGGTTGTTTTAAAATATAATACAATTGTAACTTTTAAATTTTACATGTAGCCTTGCACAACTGAAAAACATCCTTATTTTGCTTTTTTAAATTCTGAGGAATATATTGGTTTTTCTATTATGGCCAACAAAAAAAGTTGAGTTTAATATGGTATTTTCTTTTTTTTTTTTTGTATAAGAATTTTAACTTCAAATTTTGACGAAAATCGTAAATAGTATGGCCTTTTAAAACACGTATAACAGTACTCCACTCAGAAACGTTTTTTGTTAGCAAAGATTAATCGTTACGTACAGATGTTATACATTAAATTTCTCACTATATCTTACTTTACCAACTTCACTACTACAATGGCCTACCCATCGTTTTGAAGTATGTCATTTTTTTAAAGTTCAAATTTAATGGAAATTGTAAAAATAAAGGCATTTTGTATATTATTTTTCGATTTATATGGATATAATTTTTTTGGCACATTCATAATTGTCAAAAATTTAAAACACAGGTTCGATGGTAAAAAAAAATTATGCATAGAACCTAATAATATATATTTACACCGATACAAGAAAATAATCATATTACTAAATGGTGGTTCTTTTGGGAGGAGCAAGCAAATGACACCATTGCCTATCTCTTGGATCCACTACTCTGTATTATAATAGGTTCCAATTAATCATATTAGTTCATTATTTCTGTAATACATTCAGGCACTATAACACGTACGTACATACATATATTTTTATTTTTTCATAATTATATAAAATTATGTTTTGTTACTTATACCACTGTGGTAAACTATGATAATAATTTGACATTGATTTCAAATCAAAAGTCAAAAAACGTTGTATATATATTATAGAAAAATTACAGTAATTAACTAGTCATTTGAATTATATTACCATATTAAATAACCTAAACAAATATAGGCTCGGTTATAATTCTTAAAGTGAAATAAACGCCTTTGCAGAATGTGGAAATATATTTTTTTGTTTAAGTTATTGAAATTCTAATTTCGCAAACAATTGAACGATTAGTTGATATTTCTGTCAAAATAATATTATAAAAGACGTAACTATTTAAATTCAAAATGAATTGAAATTTTGCATATTATTTAAAATTACAATATAATATTGTTTTTAAGATTTTATTTTGAAACTAATGGATGAACCTAAATAATATAAAAGAAAACAGGCCCTGGGTGGTGGAGCTGAGCGTTTAAGGTTTCTGTGGGGGATTATCTATAAATCTATGTTTACATCTAAACATCTATATTTTATATACATATGTAAATAAAATAAAAGATCTTGTACGTGTGTCCCGGCCTAATCATCGATACAACTAAATCGATTTTGACGAAATTTCCATAGGCAAGTATAGGACTTTGCAATAAGTAATCTAAACCAGTGTTTCTCAACCTGGGGTTTGCAACCCCGTTGGAAGTCTCCAACTAATTATTTAGGGTCACCAAAAATAAAAAATATTGGGTCGCCATGTATAAAATATATATTTAAGGGTCGCTAAAAAATGTAATATTTATTTAGGGGGTCGCGACAGTAAAAAGGTTGAGAAACACTGATCTAGACTACTTTCATCCCGGAAATGTTTATTTCCTACCTAAAAATTAAAAAACTGTGGAAACTATAGATTTAAAACTTGTTATTAATATTACGAGTATTACTTAACTATAAATTAAAATTATTTAGTTTTTTACAATCATAAAAGCATAATGGGTATAATAATAATATAATATGAACTAGTTCACAGTAGCGTATTTACGATATTTATTTTTTTTTTTTTTTATGGATAATTGGTGGGCGGTAGGGCACGGGTGTATCAATACAATTTAGACGGGTATGTCCACTTAAATCATACCTATCCTAACCAATACTATACAAATTGTATGCCTCTAGGGTGTTTAAGCCCCTTAACCAACCCCCACTCCACCTCATGAATATGCCACTGCGAGAACATTATAGGAGTTATTATTTATTTTTTAAATATTATTCAGAACGAAAATGGTAATATTTAAATGTTCAAAAAAATCTACATTTAAAAATAATTATCAACCAACCCTGTGAATAGACATTAATGTAATTTCGACTCCGAGTAGGTATGGGTATTACAGTAGCACTGAAGTCTTAAAAATGTAATCGGGCGAAATTCATTCTAAAAGGCCCCAATAACTAAACACAACACATCAAATAAATATATATGTATTATATACTATTACCTATAATATATTTCACTCACTAATATACATTCCTACTTAATAATAATTCTATAGACAAAAAGAAGGGTAAGTATATTTTTCAATAGTTAAATAATATATTTAGTATAAGTAATTGAAGAGAACCCGGTCAGTTTTTTGATGTCATAATTTAAAGAAAAAAAATTCTCTATACATATATTCTGGTACAAAAATCAGATAAATCCATTACAATACAAATACAATCAGATATGGTTTTCTGAAAAAATTTCGGTGTAATAATCCGATAAATTTAAAAAAATAAATAATTTCGTATAATATTGCTCTTGATCAATTTGAAATCTGGTTGTTACATCTGTAAGTTGCTCCAGTCTTCAATTTTAATTTTATTATGATCTATAATCTTTATACATCTGATGTATCATAATTTGTTCTTCATTTTTCTATTAATAATTTATCAGTATCATATTTTTCATGTGCGAAACTTTGATAATTATTTCAACTAATAATAATGATTAATCACATGAGTATGAGTATGTACTCGTGCGAGTATCCTAATATTAATTTAATAATATGTTGATAGTTTGTATTCTGTTGATAACAAAAAAAAGCCATAATAAAGCATAAAAAATAATACATTAATAATTATTATGTCTACACCAACAACGTAACCAATTTAAAATTATTTACAGTGGATCTTGTCAGTAAGTAGACAGCAGTATTGAAAATATGTAATCACATATTTAATATTTATAGAACCGGTATGTTGCAGTCTTGTAAATAATATTTATGTTGTATATTCAAAATACGTATTCGAATAAATAAATTAAAACATATTCAGAACAATATTTTTCAACAATTAAGTATATTAAAAATGTATATACTGGCATGTGTATGCAAGATATGAGAGAAGTTTAGTGGTCAACCTCAAATAGTTCAGATCAAATCTTCATAGTGAAGGAAAAAAAGAAGATGAAAAGTGCTCTAATACTTTTATAAGATATATTCTTTTCCTGCTTATTAGCTTATTAACTTATTAGTTATTAATATCAGTTTAAGAATGATTTGAAAATTAATGGTTGATGGCTATCTAGGTACCTATTGACTAATTATTAATGAACCTAATAAATAATATATTTTTATTTAATAACCCTTTATTTATACATACATTGATAGAATAATAAAAATAGAAAATTCAGCATATATTGTGTACACATATTAAAGTGCCATAAGACTTACTATGTTTTATAGTTCGGAGTGTTTGGCAGTAGACAGAATAATGAATGTAGTAGAGATGAGTATGCTTAGGTTGAGAGTAAAGTAATGAAAGAAGATAGGATAAGGAATAAGTATATAAGAGGTAATAGCTTAGGCGTGGCGTTAGTAGTATGCAAAAGGAGATAAAATAATCTAAGGTGGTTTGGGCATGCTGTGAAGAGAGAGGAATCAGAAGCAGTAAGAATTGTAATGAAAATAAATGTTGCCGGTAAGAGGGAGAGAGGAAGGCAAAAGAGGTAATTGGATGTATGTAAGATAGGAGATCAAGTCAAGTGGAAATTAAGGACGATGGTGGTCGGCCTCAAATAGTTAGTATAAAGGTGAAGGATAAAAAGATGTAGGCATACATTAGATAGTCGATTTTTATTTTATTTGATCCTTTAATTATATTTTTATGTATTTTTTTGAATCCACGCTGTAGAGGATTTCGAAGGTATCTGTATATGTTTATCTATTATTAATTTTTTGTTTTTTATTTTTCGATTATTCCTAATAATTTTGAATATTTATACTAAGAAAATATGATTACAACCCACGAATAATCAATATTATAATTAATAGACAGCTACTGTATAATAATATAATATCTAATGTGTTATCAACCATATAATAATACCTATCAGTGGCGTATTTGTTATGATTTTGCTCTGATGGGTATATTATTTATAGGTACATGTTATGTGGTACCTTTTACACCCCAGATACAGAAATATGTTTAAAGTTTGATTGTGGCAAAAAAGTTATTATAGTTTTACTAAGATGTGATCATTCGGACAACACTTATTCGGTCAAAAAAAATATTGTCAATATTTTACGATGCATCTTAAAAAAACGAACTTATTACCCAATGGTTCTTCATTTGAAACAAGTTTCTAAACGTCCGTTAATTTTTTTAAATTTTTAAAAAACTACCAACAAACATCAAAATCTATATTTGATTTTCGTTGGATATGAATTAAAACTCTACAAGAGAATCTAAACACGACTACTTTCAACTCATACTACTCCACTCAGAATCGATTTTTAATTGGAATGATGTATCATTACTTTTAGTATATGCCTAGTATGTCCAACATTTTTTTTTTAATATGGGTATACCACTTTATAAAATAACCTGTTTAAATATATGTATATAATATTAATATTAATAGTATAAATGCGAATATTTGTTTGGATATGATTTTTTGGATTTTTTTACCCTTTTACGGCGAAACTAGTTTTATTAATCAAAATTATTTTTTAAAAAATTTAAATTAGACTATTTAGGAGAACATATTGGTTACATGGTCGGTGAGTACATACCAGCTGCCAATGCATAAGATTTCATGTATACTCAATACATACATAATTACATTACCTATATTTACATTTTTAAATATAGGTAAGACAATGTATTTTAAATAAAACTAAAAATTATCTCATTTAAAATTCCAAATTGTTGACGATTTTTTGCTATTTCAATCTAAAATTTGAATAATTTTTATTAAAAATACTAATTTATTTTTTTACATTATATATTATTGTTTTTAGAAAAAAAAACACTTGTCATTAAAGATGAAATCGAAGACGCGTGTAAGTTTGTTATTAATTAAATTTGTTTATAAATTAAGGAACTATTATGGTGGCTCTCACTCTCTCATATATCTGCATAGTTTCAACCACATTACAACATTTAACAACAAATTTAATAAATTAATATATTATTGTCTATCTAAAAAGTGATACGTGATTTAGATGGTAAGTGTAAACTTTGAAACATAAATTGCACCAAAATAAAAATTGAAATACTTTAATTTTCACAAAAAATTATCTTTTTTTGGAAAATTTAAAAAATAATAATTATATTTTTATATAATATTCTTCACTGGGTATACATTTTTCTAGTGAAAAGAGAGAGATCTACATTATCCTACGACAGTTTTTTTTTTTTTTTTTGTTATATGTATAAACGCTGAAACTCAAAAATCATAATAATAAAAAAATCAATCTTCGTACAATAAGTACAATGTCTAAATGTGAGCCCCATTTACCGAATTTTTAAAAATATCTCCAAGTAGGTTTTAAGACAAATAAAGTACAAACAAAACCATAATTATTGCGAATATTGCATCATTATAATACTAATTATTGTTTTCATATTTAATTGTTTTAATTTTTCAAATTATGAAATCATTATACCTTCACCTAAAATATACATTTCAAATAAAGTTTTTATAAATGTTTTATTTTCTTATTAAAATGTTTATTATTATCTTGATCATATCATATTTTATACATTCGTCAAAAGACATGAAAAACTACGCAGGTGAGTTTTTCCTTTTGTTTTATTATTTTATAATCGTATCATTTTGCATAAATACATAATATTATTATAACGCTACGAAAATTATTCGTCGAGTACGTGTCTTTACCATGCACGAATATTATACTGCATTAACGCTCCGCTAAGAATCCCTTTTCATTTAAAATTTATATCTTTGCATAAAGTATATAAACTAAATCAGGATTGTATATAAATCTCGTGTCTTCTAAACTACGCACCTGAAACAGTGGCCTACGCGTGAGTAGTCAGTCACAACTCTTTAAATAAAGACCCCCACCCCTCCAAAAAAAATAAATTCTAATTACGCCACTGGCTTTAGCCATTTTCTTTGAAGCAATATGACAGCATTTTTATTTTAACTTTCAACATTCTAATTTACGAGCAACGGCATCTGATTCTTACTAGTAAAAAAATTGAGCACAATATACAATTCATAGGTAAACATATTATGTTTTTATATAAGTTTGAATTTCAAATTTTGTTAAAAATCGTAAAGACGACGTTAATATTGGTGCCCCGTCAAAATATCACGGTAAAAAGGTGATTGATTTAATTCATTTATTCACACTTCAATCTGGACATCAATAAATATACTAAAACAAGAACGCTTAAACCGTTTTAAAATCGAACTTTGAGCCATCTAAGAAAAAAAATAGAAAGAATCTGTCAATAAAATAAAAACAATTACACAAAGTAATAGCTTAATAAGTTTAATTTACCACTATTTACATAAAATTTCTCATAATTTTCAGAACCAACAATGAATATATTAGATTCTGAATGGAACATATAATGTAATGGTTTTACAAAGATGTTTATTTTTGTATTTTTGTATTTTTTCACTTTTTCTACCCGCAATTTATCTCTGATTTACAATGATAGCACTTTTTCCAAAAGGAAATCTGACTGGGGAGGTACTTTAGGAAGGACATATTTCAATTTTCCCAAGAGTTTTCCCAGCAAATGTGGAAAACCTGGAAAGAACACGGGAAACCAGGAAAAAGTAAGGAAAATGGGAAAATTGGTACAATATTAAACAAATATTATCAAAGAAAATGTATACTGCCTATACAATTACTTTGCCATAATATTATTTTAATATGACATACATTGTTGACATAGCATCACTATCAACTGAATTCCGCTCAGAATCGTATTTTAAGTAAGCAATGGATTATCATTGCTTACGGATACAAATTAATTTCCCCTCTATATCCTGCCTTCCCAACAACAGTGTATGCACCCGTCCCCATTATCCTAGGACTGTTTTTTCATTATATTTATGTTATTGTATTGTTAACGATTATTTAAGTGAAATTTTTATATAACAACGACATTTTAATTTTTGCAACGTTATTTAACTGCTATAATTTTACCGTGATATTTTTGCTACAATAATATTTTACGTTGATCCATTAATATTGATTATACTACTTATATTGACGATGGCCTAATGACCATCTTTGCAAGTTAATCCACGGTATCGTGTTCAAATCCAATGATTCCGGTACAAATATTTTTAATTTTTTTCTTCGTTATTTTACATAATATGTAAATTTTTTCCCACCAAGTTTAAATTAGATATATCTCACTGTCATTTGTCTTTGTCATTTTTAAAATCATTCATCGAAAATCGGAGTGTAATCCATATTTCTAAAAATCACTATATTTATATTATAATAATAGTTTTAATAGTTTTATATACCTAATACAACCAATCCTTAAGAGTATTATAAACGGTGATTCTCCATTATAATCTAGCAAACGCACAACAAAGGAATGTAGACATGTTTTTATTCCAACGTTCGATTGATATAGTAAAATGATAAGAATTTGAGAAACAGATTTGAGTGTGTCGTTAAGTTTATTTGTGATTGATTTTCCCGAATTTTTAATTTTATCCTTCTAAAACTCGAAAAAGACTTACTAAAATAAAGAGCACCTAATTAAAAATATGAAATATTTTAAATTTTGGGAGAAAATTCAAGAGTTTAAGAAAAGTGATCTGTCTCAAGTAGAATTGACGACAAATTCAAATCTATTTCCAGAATTTTTAACGCTACACTGAATGCAATCAGTACGTTGAAATGAAAACCCGTCCAAATTCCCATGGTGCGCTACAAAGATGGAAAATCACAGCTTCTTATCGCCCAAACTAATGGTGTTTTTAATATTATGTTAATACAATATACTCAGACTACACTAAACGTAAGTATACATCATGATATTAATTTTCTATAAAACCATTGAGGTTATATATGTATTATAATATCGTATAATAGTACGATTAGTTTTAGAAGATTATTGTGGGTACCATGCATCCATGAATATCTATTATGTTCCTTTACATTATATTATACAATTTAAATATCATCGAAATTTACAAATATTTTAGGCATTTATTTTAAAAAAAAATTCTAATTGATAAAAAATACTATTACTTCGTCAAAATATTCTTTTAAACCATAAAACCAGCAAGTAACAACATTAGATGATTTTATTTTATCGCGAATTACCCATTATAACAGTGTAACAACTTTTATGAAAGCTAAAGTTGTTTAGATGGTATTTTAAACGGGTTATTTTTCGATTTTTGACTCCATTTTTTTTTTAATAAAAGCACTTAAGTGAGAAAATACGTAGGAAAACGTACAATTTAACAATTTCATTATTTTATAAAAACACGGATGACGTTTTCCACCAAAAAAAAAATAGATTTAATCGAAAATTCTCAAGATATCTATTTGTCGCCTTTTGATTTACTTCATTCCTGTATCATTTCCAAAACTTTTGAGCTTTTAAGAAATTTTAATTTTTGGGAGTTTTTTGCTGTAATTCGGTTATTAATACACGTAGAGACTTGAAACTTAGTAATAATACTTATATTGAATTTACCTAGACATGATAAAATTTTCAAAATTATCGGACGACATTTTTTTTTTTCTATAAGCGTTTTGAAATCAAATTTAAATGAAAATCGCAAAAAAAAACTACGGCACTTCAAATTATGTATTTCCGAATTGCGCTCAGAATCGTCTTTCATCAAGCAATAGTTTATCGTTGCTTACAGATATAAATTAAATAACCTTATGTATCCTACCTTCCCAACTTCTCATCTACAACAATAGCCGCTCCCATCTCCAGTATCAGCTCTTTTATATTTAAGATATTACTAAATTTTACCTTACCTATTAATTGAGGTGTCGGTAAATTCGTCTTAATCCCAAGAGTATCGTAGATTAAGTGACGTCTTAAACAAATTAAGTCCATTTAAAATTGATTTATACAATTTCCCCTATTGCAAAGTATACTTTACACTAAATCGGTGAAAAAAAATTACTAGCATTATATTATTTTATATCGAATTGTAAATTATTGACGAATATTGTATTTACATTTATTTTTTCTAATAAATGTTATAAAAACAGTTCAAGAATATCTTAGTAAGTCGATTGAATTACACACAAATAATTATTTATTTAAACGAATTTTAAAGTATCTACAGGTAAATAATAATTAATACCTATCAATGAATGAATTATTACTTATATTATTTAAATAGTAATTACCTATATTTTTAACCTATTTAAAAAACCGTTATAATATTATCAATTTGAATTGCACGAAACGCAGACAATAGTTATGGTAAGTACTGTACTGTACCTATCTACATGTTTAGTTCTTTTTCTTTAAAAAAGTTACCTATTTTTATTTTATTTATTTTTATTTTATTTCATTTAAATTAAGTTTAATAACATATTAATTATCGAGTCAACAAATATAATAAATTAAAAATTAATAACCTACCAATAATATATTCTAGAACAGCGGTTCTTAATCTTTGTGTATATATTATGACAAAAGATATTTACCCAATTTTTCACGTAACCTTTTTTTTTTTAAACAAAATTAAAAATTAACAGGGAAGGATAAGGCCTTCAATACTCCCTTTACTAAATAGTAATTAAAATAGACAAACTAAATGTACTTATAGTTACAAGATAATCCATAAATTAAATTATATTTCGTTGTATCACGTTATTAGACAAAAAAATAATGCAGTCCAGAGTTAAGATTTTTAACTTTTTTATATCTTTTAATGTTACTTTTTTAATTTTTCCATTTTTTAAAAATCTTTTTTTCAAATTTTAAAACGTTAAGGGAACCAAGTTACAATTATTCATAACTCAAACGTTACAAAACGTTGAGAATCTGTGGTATTCACTATTCTATACTAGTTATTCTCAACCTTTAATTATTTTGATCGGGTGGCCCTGAAATTCTAATTCTAAAAGTGAAAAAGGAAAAGAAAGACGAAAGTTCTACAAAAAAAGTAAAACATAATAATTTACAGAGGTGGGCTCAGAGGGGAAAGGAGATAGGGACGATCACTCCTAATCGCTAAATATCTTGTGTTACGTATAATAATACATACATGTTCAAAGGCCGAGAACCAATGTTTTATAGTCTTGCCTTATAGTAAATACTATAAGACGTATGTACAGGTACTTAGTAAATTTGAAACGATAGATCCTGCAGTTTTTTATTGTGAATAAAAAATTGCATTCCTATAATGTATTACTTTAAAATATAATTAATAAATACAATTTTTTATTTTTTATTTTTTGTGTCCGTAAACGATTTTTCTACCAGAAAATAATAAATTAAATAATATACACCAATAATAATGAATCACGTTTTTAAATGAATACTACATTTCGTTTGATTACAAATTTTAATTAAATAACAATAAATTATATATTTTTATTTGTATATATGTTTAGAGCAACTAAGAGGTAATTATATGTTTCATATTTAATATATGTATATTTGTTTTTTCAATAAATTCAAGATTTATACACTATTATCGTATATATATATATATATATATATATATATATATGTATTAAAATATACCCATAAGCACATACGTACGCCTTCAGCTTTATAATAATGAACATTAATATAACAGTATAACATAATATATAATATTATTATATAACAATATAATAATAATTAACATTTTATAATATGTTATACCTAACATATAGGACAAATCATAAGTAAGTATAATTATTGTATAGTTATAATTGTATAAATAACTATAAAATTATCATATGTACGTTTAAAAATTATTAAGGTTTATAAATAAAATCCGTGTCAATTATAGATGGTGGGCTAATGATAGCGTAACAATTGATAATAATATAATCATGGATAATAAAAAATGTATTATCTATGTATACAACCAATTGGTAACGCGACAAACGATTATTATTTATTGGTCAGTCTATAATAAAATAGATTGTAAATAAAAGAGCTGATACTGCTAATGGATGTCATATTGTTGAAGATGAGAAGATGAGTTCATTTCTAATTCATATCTAAACTCAACGGTAAATCATTGCTAATTAAAAACGAAAAATTTGGATAGATTTTGGGTTGAAAATTTGTTAACAGATCTAAAAATGCATCACAACACCTCATTAACCTCGCTCAGAATCTAGAAAAATATAACAAATATAGATATGCAATTTAAAATTTTATGCAATATGCTTTGTGCATATTTTTTTAATGGGGATTAGACTCTTTTATACATTTTAACAAATTTCAATTAGTTATAGACAGTTTAAACATTATATCGTTGAAAATATGACCCACTATCAATTGTCGGATTCCATTTATTGTCGCGCTATCAATTTACCATTACGGACAGTGGGCATTATATTATGTTGGTGGTAAATAGAGGTACATTTTTTTTTTCAACTAACCGACAAAAGTAGGGGATCAGTTTTTCACATTGCTACCCCAATATAGGTAGGTACCTACCTACCTTAAACAGGTGATTTCAAATATTAAGAAAACTCATTCAATTAAATGCCGATATTAAAAATTACGAAAAAGAAAGCCTTATGTTATATTTATTTTTAAATTTAATGTCCTTTAGTCACGTAAATTTGGATCCCCCCTATTGGAATTTTTTTTTAAATATACATACCAATATTTATCACGTAATTCGCATGAATTTTCACGGCAATCATATTTGAGATAAATCAATCCTCAAAGGGACTGACTAGAATTCTATGTTAATCGGTGGTATTTGAATGGACGTAACTTCAAATCTGATTTAAATGAAAACATTCTGATTACATTCGACATAAATTAATATCGACAAGAGTTTGAATTTAGAATGATTTTAAATTACAATTATTTTAATTGTAGAATCGATTTATCTTAAATTTAAGTGCGATGTACTTGCTAAATATTGGCATAATGACTTTTAAAAAATTCCAATGGGAGGGGAGTGGGCCGAACGTACGTCCTTTAGTCCCCTTTGAAAAATTTGTTTTCTATAGCTAGTACGCAAAAACTCTTAGGAAATCACGACTTCTACAGTTCCACCACTTATAAATGTGGTCCCAAAAAGATGTATTCAATTTCAGTAGGCTACAAATCTTACCAATACAATATAATCTTTATGTCATACCTTTATGTATCTAATCGTATAATATTCGATTTATTTCTTGTTAATATATAGAACTAGTTCAAACAGGTAAGAACATTTAGCGTTACTTATTTATTTTATTTTTGATATTCATTGGTTAAGGCTGTCGGTCATCGAATTACAATTTTGTGACCGTTGTGTTCTGGACAATCGTTGTGTGGCGACACTGTGGCCGCTCAATAGGCGTCCGACAATGGCCAACTATTTCTTCTTGTAATATTTCATATTTTGCGTTTTCTCAATTTGTCATTCATCAAATTTCTGCTGTGAGAATTGATTGCCTCTCCGATATATTGGGGGGACCTATAAATTCGGACCCGAGTAAACGTTATAATTACTCCGACTATTAAAATTATTTTGTATTAATATATATTTATGTGTTAACATAAAGATATAGACCCCCGTAAGTATACATATGGTTTTTTCTTCTAATTAGCTAAAACGCAATACCAATTAATTAATAAAATTACTCAACCTAAACAATTAATATAACTAAATATAATAACATAGTATGATTTAAATAGCAAAAAAATAAATATATATATATTACAAAAGCAATAATTTGTATGAATAAATTCTGATAACATAATAAAAATATTTATTAAAAGAAAACTAAGTAGAGTGAAAATTAAATAAACCCAACTTGAACATCACGGACTTAGTATTTTTGAAAAAAAAGAAGATGAAAAAAGAAAATATGTACAATATTTTCTTATTGTTACATGTAATTTTTTCGTGTTACTTTTTTTATTTATATTTATAAATTAAAATTGAATATAATATATTTATTTATATTTTTTTTTTTTGGTTAGTAATATAAAATAAAACTAGTAATATAATAGTCAAAAATTTTTAAATAATCTAAACTTCACTGATACTCACCATTGATACAGTTTAGAGAATAAATATAATATTATACAATACTAATATTTTTTTGTAAAAGTAATAAATTACCCTTAAAATAAAATAAGTAAAATGGTTTTTTACTATATTTTAATGATTGTAGTTCTTAAAAGGCCTAACTGCTGTTAGTCTTGATGCAATAAGTTTTAAAAATAGTAGGCCGTTTAGAAAAAAAAAATAAGTAGTTCGCAAACGGGCTACCCCATTGCAAAGAGCTTAGTACTTTCGCAAAAGACTAATTTCCATATTGCCTATATATATATTAGATTCTGAGCACAGCGAGGAATGTATTGATATTACTATATGATATCAATACTATAAATATAAGTAAAATTTCAAAATATTTTACTGATAAATACACATAAATATGAACACATCGTCAAAACAATAATAACTCTAATAAGCTGTTGTCACAAATTTGAGATAACAAATAAATAGTACTTAGTATATTTATTAGTATAATTTAGACACAAGGTGTATTCGTTATATACACGATTAAAAATAGTACGTCTTGATTATATAATATTTATAATCATCGACTATGGTTAAAGCTTATGGTATATTTGTATAATATTGATAACAAAGAAGTTGTTATTAATTTTTATTGAGATATACAAGATTTATTTCTGTTAAAATTCCTACTTGTTAGTTATTTCTACAATTAAAACTAAAAACACGTTATAAACTTGGGACACATTATAATTTTCAGGGGACACAGTATTTTAGGCCCGGCGTCCACCAAAGTAACGTGACTCGTGATATGACAAGTGACGTGACGAGTGATTTAGTAAGATTTTTTCCCAAAAAAATAATTATAATTATATGTAAGTAAATATATTTGTAAAGTGTCCATGAGGGGGGGGGGTTTGAACACCCTAACCCCGTCCCCGTGAGCATGACCCTGTATATTTTCTATATTATGTTATTATAATTATAATAATACTTACCTTTCCACGGTGGAGAGCTGATGACAAGTGACAAAAGTAGAACATGCAGTACTTTTGTCATCAACAAAATTTCAGAAGTTACACAAAACTGATACATGATCTGACAGGTTTGATCAGTGTACGGACATGAATGATTTTTGTATGTATGTGATGACAAATAACTAGTATGACATGTCACTTGCTAAATCACTCGTCACGTCACATGTCATATCACGAGTCACGTTACTTTGGTGGACGCCGGGCCTTAGGCTCTGCAATATCCTATCTATTTTATTTATTGATTTTCACTAAAATTATATAGAAACAATGTGTATGTGACCATGCTGTATTTACTATTTAATAATGCTTTCGTTAAAAAAAAAATAAATACAAATAAAAAATATTATTTAAAAAACCTAATTAAAATCGATAATTGTAATGAATCTATGTTTTATTATTCTCCTTCTCCTAATTATTTGGGGTCAGCCATCCTCGTCATTATAAACTTCTACTTTATCCAATCGCCCATCAGCTTTCTTCATATTAGTCACATCAAACCACCGCTTTTTGATCTCCGTCCATATTTTTCCGCTTACGTTTTTTTTTTCATTACTTATCTTCTTGCTTCTAATTCTTATTTCCTAATGACATGACCGTGTATACATTTATGTAGTTTATACAAATATTAAAACATTGAACCGCTACATATTTTTTGATTTATTTATATACTCGTATCATACACACAGTTCTTAAAATCGGTAAGTACAATATATCTTGATTATTACTTAGCAATATATATTATAACTACAAAATTACAAAACAATTAATATTAATATTATTTTACGTGAATATTAATAATATTAATTTTACAACTTTTTACTGTCTTTTTATATATACATTTATTATTTTTATTATATCAAACATAATGAGTGAATATACAATTGATGTGATATTTATACTCGTAAATTCTATAGCTCTGTAACTCACTTAACTGACATAATAACATCTTCTTAACACCTTGAAGTTCCCAAAATTTCGCCACTACTACCACTATCTCATTCTATCAGTAATATCTATCATATGGCCCTCTATTTGAGGATCCTTCCGAATCAACTCTAACCGATATAATATATATGTCGCATCTACTTGATGAAATTGTCCATTTCACGAAAAATTATCCAATTTATGAAATGGAAAGTGTTTTTTTTTTCCACTTAGTAAAATAATTAAAAATTTCGTGAAGTGGATATTTTTTCAATAAATGGATACTAAAATTTGATATCGTGTAATTTGTTTCATCATATGGCCGCCCACTTGGTAAAACAAAATATAATATTCATTTAATTCATATTAAACTTCCATTGGTTATAAGGTTATTAGGTTTATAATTAAAAACCAGTTTCGAGTTTAAAATTCATCATCAGGTTTAACAAAGTCAAATAACATCGTGATTTTTTTTTATAAAAAATAGCTGATAGGTATCACATCAAAAACATTTCGTTATAACTCCATTTAAAAAAAGCCAAGTTAAAAGAAATTAAATTTAGTAATGATTAAATCTTTAAAAGACGTGGAAACTAAGTAAAATGCCATTTTATAATATTAAAAATATGATTTAATAAATAGAATATGATAAAATTTGACGACAAATAAGATCAATTGTAAAGTTAAATACTCAGTCAACATATTGTTTATAAATTATTAATTAATTTATAAAATTTACTATAGTGGTTACTGATTTGTATTTATTTAAGTATACTTACACGTCCTACCAAGTAGTTAAACAATATGCTGGCTAAGTATTTAACTTTACAATTGATTTTATTTGTCGTCATATGTATTTGTAATATAGCATTTTATGGCATGGTAATATGCCATTTTATGGCAAAATGGCATTTTACTTAGTTTCCATGTTATATCACGTAAATATAAAATGGATAAATGGATAAAAATAATAAAATGGATTTTGATGCAAAAACTACATTTTATAAAAAACCGGATATTTATGTGAAAAACATCCAGGCCAAAAAAAAACAAATACTCGTATAGACATCGAAGAAATTGTACAAAAGATTATAAATAGATCCTAAAGTAATATGTACTTAAGTTATAATATTGTATAAATTAAAATATTCTAGTATGCGTAATAAAATAATTTGTATTTATAGAAATAAAAAGAAAAGACATTATTACTATTTGCTACAAAAGTAAATTGTAGCCAGGCGCAGATCCACGGGGAGGGGGACGATAGGGGCGATCGATTTTAGGGTATTTTTTTACCGTTTTAGGTCCTATTTTCCTTTTTCAGTTCATTTTCCGGTATCTTTAATCAAAATTCCATCAATTAAAATCTTTGAAAACGTTTTTTTTTATTTTACACAGACTGTATATAAGTAAATTTTTATATTTTATAAAATTTTAAGTTTGTTTTATTATTCAAACAAAATAAATACACAAATCAAATTTAAAAAAAAAATGTTTAAGGCGTAAAGAATTATAAAAGAATCAATCAACTTCAAAATCAAAATTCAAATTCTCTCTACATTTTGATAATTTGTTTTATTAAATAAATCAATTTTTATACATTTAATATACTAATATCATTATATATATAAAAATGAAATTAAAAAACATTCTAAATGCATTTTATACTGCAATTTTTGGCATTTTAGTGTATTTTTTGTGTTTTGAGTACATATTTTATTTCATTTTTTTGGCATTTTTAATGCATTTTTTAAGGTTTTTATAATGCATTAAATTCACAGCGCTATTTATTACTAACAAAAAATACTTGTAAAAATATTTTCCACGTGAAATAGAAAAATGTACTCTGTCTCATAGTTTCTAAATAAATAATTAATCATTTTTAAATTTCAGACTTGTTTTTAATTTTTATCTGGTTCTTATTATTCTTATTATCTGATTACGTATCGCCGGAAATCGTTCAATCGCTAATAATAAATTATTAATAGTCACAGAATATGTTGGGAAACAGCAGAACACATTATCTTATCTGTATTTCATAAAACCAACGATTTTATATTTACATATCTATGTTATATTAATATATTATACGACTCGTTCATTCGTATACTTGTATACCATTCATTTTATGAATATTTAGAAATAATACAAATAATTAACCTCCAATGCAGGTTAAATAGAAAAAAGGGTAAATTATTTTTTTTTAATTCGCCCCTCCCCCCTTGTTTGACTTCTGGATCTACTACTGACTGTAGCAGAAGTGTTTAATTAACACTTGTTAATTTTATTATAATAAAAATGATTTTGGTCGAAAATGGTTATGCCTATTCTAACTATATTTAAATTTGTTATTTGGTATACAGTAGCGCATGAAGATTTATATGATAAGATTAATGATTATCATATTCGTACTGGACATGGTGGTATCGTTAAGCTGCGTACTGCTTTGATGAATACATATGCCACTCCTAGACCAGCTGTGGAAATTTACATGACAATATGTGACTGTAAAATATATAGTTTATGTATTAGTACAACCAATGGCAGTATACAATGAATTAAATGTATATTATATTTTGTTTCATCAAGTGGATGACCATTTGATGAAAAAAATTACACGATATGAAATTTTATAGCATCCATTTCGTGAAAAGATATCCACTTCATGAAAATTGTAATTATTTCACCAAGTGGAAACAAACGGTTTCCATTTCATGATATGGACAATTTCATCAAGTGGATGCAACATATATATATTATATTTTATACATTATAATAATATTATCCATTTATTTTATATTATTATTTATAAGTTATGAGTTATAACCAACTCTGAATAAGTTTGAAATAGTACAAATACTAATCAAAGATCATTTTTATTGCATAATGCATATAGACATTATACAAAGTAAGTACAAAAATGCAGTACGTAATACCTTAAACAATGTTAATACTCATACCTACCTGGTGAAGAAAATATTATTAAGTTTACGAACACGAGAGTTTATTTTATTTAACCCAAATAGGTAGATATTTAACTAATAACTGAAATATTGGATCACTACTATATTATAATACATTCGGAGTTAGAACTAGAAATATTTGATTGATGTAATAAAACTATAATAGTTAACGTATTCTAATAAAGTAATTCATCCTACAGGATCTAAAAAAAGTAAGTATATTATTTGTATTCATTTAATTTTATTTCATTTAAACTTCTGGAATCATAATCTTAAAATGAACGTCGGCATACAGCCGTACATATATTTCCTAAAATTCAAAATTTAAACATCGTGGACTAAAAATAAGCTTAATATAAAGTTTAGAAAAAAACTAATAAAAACTATAGAATGGAAATAATATAAATGTAATAAAAATACAAAATGAAAATAGCAGGGTTGCTACGTTATCTGGAAAACCTAAAAAACCTGGAAATATCAGGGGATTTTAAAATTGTACTAGAAATTCAAGAGAAATAAGAAAAAAAGCTGAAAAACAAATTAACAGTATCAATAGTATTAATAAAAATGTTCAATAATATTTAAATATTAGGTATATGTTTATATCTGTACAATAATGTAGGATCAAATTACTGGATTAACTAAATTCGTTTTAGAAAGGTCGAGTTAAGTTTTATAAAATCCATTATTTAACGATTTGTAACGAGACAAAAATGCTGTGAATAGCATTAAAAAATTAATATTATTGAGTTCATCATCAATGATATTGCCGACTATTATATCCTGTCGACTACCATTATTTAACTGAAACAGGTTACTGTCATACCGGAGCACCGTTTCAATACATATATAATATAGTGTCCAACTAAAAATAACCTGGGAAATCAAAAAATGTTGAAATCTAACACCAGTGGCAACTTTCAATAAATAAACGTACACCTTGATTTAAAAACATAAGCAAAAGTATTTCATAAAAATACTCTTAGTAATAAATATTACCTATTTAATATCAAATAGGGAATGTGTGAGGGACGCGGGTGGTCGGTAATAATGGTCTGTGGAAAATATGACTAAGTACAAGAATAACCAGAGAAAATTTTTAGACTTTTTTTCATGTCCATTTTTTATTTGGCTATTAATATCTCTATACTCGCATGTGTGTATATGTGTGTATAGAAGAGTGAATAATATAAACTTGTTTAATGAAATAGAATTTGGATTCTAATAGTAAATTAAAAAACATATTTTATAATATTTATCTCAGTTTAATTTTAAATTATAGGAATAAACATGGAAGGTTGGCTGCGTCAATTAATAGATAGTAAGTTATTATTATCTATATTTGACTAATGAGACAAATGACTATTTAACTTTTTTATTTCAATTTTATTCATACGTGAGGTAGGTATATTAGGGTGATTCTTATTTTTGAAGTTCCGATATGTGACGCTAAGACCCCCTAATTTGTTCTTATGCGTATAAAAATAATATGATTATAGTTTCGTCACTTTTTGGGATTATGGTAATAGTTTTTCAGTTTTTCCTATTAGTCTCAACAAATATTCAACTTGCAATGAATAAGTATTGAACATTTATTGTTAATAATATTAACCTTACCATGTAAAAACAAAAAAACCAAAATGATATTACAAAAACTCGCTCGAATTATTATTTTACATAAAAATCAATAATGAAAATAATATACGTGCACAGTGAGTCCTGAAAAATCACATGTATTTCAAATGTATTAAATGTAGAGATGCCTTTTTTTTAGACGACATTTTATTAAAATTATTAATACGTGTTTGGGGGGATCAAGATGTCCTGGACCTCCCGGTGTAAATCCACTACTGTACGTGCTATACCCATTATCTTTGGGTAATGGTCTTTTTCTGTATTTCCATCGGGTATTAATTGATTAATGTTATAGCTAAAAGTCTTTTATAAAATGTAATTAAAATTTATAAGCTAAAAATTAATAATTTGCTGTTTGAATACCGCCAGATCAATCGTTTATTTTTAATAGATGATATGTCATCTATAGATGGATTTATGTAAAACTAATAATAATAATAGATTTTGAACATAAGTAATAGCATATTATTACTAAATATAATAGGTATAGATAAGTACTTGCCGGTATTAGTTAGAATAAAAAACGTAAAATTTCAATTGTCATCAACGGGACAGAAACCTGTCGGCGTGTATACCTACCTAAAGTTAGTCCGGTGATAGTCACCTAATATTCCGATTAATTGAACTACAAGTTAAACTGTTGAAATATCAATATTTATAGATACTTCGTCGGAATATGCATTTATTACGAAAACAATAATAACTGTGTACCTACATTTTCAGCTGATCCATTACACGGTGAAACCTATTATTCGTACATGATGAGATGTCTGAGACGAAGTAATGTATATTATATGAGTATAAATATCTACAATATATATCACACCCTTAGAACAAAACCACCATAATTCATAAATTGATAGTTTCGACATATTGATATCGGTAGAATCACAAACATTTTCTGTACAAAATGATAGACCGCTATAACGTATAACATTATACCTATTAGTCTCGATCAAACCTATTATAGTGTATTTTCATAATAGAATTTAAAATTTTATTTTTTTTTATTTTAGTAAAAGTGACACTAACACATAAAAAAAAAAGCTGTCCTAGGATAATGGTAACGGGTGCCGACACTGTTGTAGGTGGGAAGTTTGGTAGTTAGGGTACAGAAGGGAATTTAATGTACAGCTGTAAGCAATGATACACCATTGCTAACGAAAAACGAATCATTTGATATTAATGCTTTTTATAGTAAAATAATTAAATATATTTTCTTTTATAATATTTGTTCAATAATATATCGATTTTTCGGTTTTTCCTACGTTTTTTCCAGTTTTTTATATTTGCTGGAAAACTCTTGGGAAAATCAAAAAATGACCTGCTTAAAGTACCTTCCCAGTTGAATTTCCTTTTAGAAAAAGTGCCATCATTGTAAATCGGGGCAAAATTGCTGATAGAAAAGTTGTCCAGAGAAAAAAAATCGTAATGTTTTACTAATATATTTCACACATTTTTCTCGTTTTTCCTCCGATTATTTTTTTGGGATTTTTCACATTTGATGAGAAAATTCCTAAGAAAATCGAAAAGTGGCCTCCCTAAAGTATTACCCCATAAAAAGGGTCCATATCGTATACATCGGACTAAGCTTTCTGATTGAAAAAGTATTCATAGAAAAAAAAAAAAAACAAAAATATAAAAAATACCTTTCTAAAACCAATATATTCTTCGTTACACTCATAATCTAAAATCAATGTATTGCTTAGAGATAATTTATATTTTAATAATATTCTGAAAATTAAAAATATTGTCATTTATGACGGTTTGTCTACAGTATGTACTGGTGTTAATTAAAATTAAATTTTAGACTGACATATTTAAGTTTTTGATTATTTTGAATTTGTATTGTTTTCATATTAATCACCATGACTAATATGACAGAATAAAGTTTTTATACCCCACGTTAATCTAATAATATAATGGTGGTTTGGGTGATTTTATTTTATTTTAATCTATTTATCATCAATAACTACGGAATGTTTTAAATAAGCTATAAGAGGCTATAATATTCAATATTCCGTAATCGGGTTTTCTCCTCCTTCGCTTTCATTCAAACTAATTGGAATCAGCCACTTTCATACTAAACTTCCAATCCCCCACCTCGAGTACATCCACCCGAGCTTTCCACCAGTAGGAGCTCGGGACCATGGATTTGCTCAACCCGTAGCATCATATACCGTCCTGAGGTAGTACTCGGGTTTTCCTAATTTGAAATAATCTTTTTAATTTTAAATTTAATATCACTAGTAAATAAACCATCATATATTGTATATTATATAAATATACGGCCATTATTATGAAAAAAAAAAAAAAATAAAATAAAAATGCGTTTTCATAATCACCTATGTAACTTTCGCATCAAACATTTAAAAAACCGAATTGTTTTGTTTGTAACTCTGAAGATGATTTGTAGATAAATAAATTGAATTCGAAGGAACTCATTATGACTTTTTTATTTTTTCAGACAGAATAGCAATGACCCACCAACTTGTTATTAGTTATTATAAATGCCGTTCGAGTAAGTATTTATTTATAATGACGAAAATGGCCAAAAAACAACAATATTTATTATATTATTTTATGTTTTATTATCTTCTCATTACCTAACCTAACCTACCTACAATGGTATAATATATAATGATAAATAAATAAATTTATTTTTTATTTTTTAATTATTGATTTATTCAGTGAGCAATGGTAAGTATACATAGGTGCATTATTACCACTTCTTAATTTAATAAAAATAATTGTTATCCACTTTAAAGTATAAGTTATAAGTAAAGACCAGATTCCTGTGCGATTATATCTTTTTATGCCGTGTTCTAATTCCTATAGAAAATCCTACAAATCCAAATCAAGAGATGTAGATTAATTTAAAGTAAGATTTATTTTGCACAAAATTGCACGTTTCAGGTTTTTTTTATAAAAATGTATACTAATTGGTACTTTCGTACTCCATAATCTATCATAACATTTATTAAACAGATATTATTTTCTAATTTATGTTACTTTATCGTTGCTATATTATATTGTTATAATATGAAACATTGGAATTTTATACCTAACATAATTATATTATATTATAATACAAACAAACAATCGATAGCAAATTTCGATGTAAAACGTGTGTTTTCACAATTAAAACACATATAAAGTGACAGAAGACATAATTTTACAGAAAAAAACTTAGGAATGTACAATGCACATTGTAGGTACCTACATGATAATAAGTTTTAATCGGATACCTATTGTAAAGCAGTTTAAATTGTATATTTTTATAGAATAGGTACTTAATAGTTAAATTTTAATCAAATAATCTAAGTGCATACTAATAAATAATAATATAAAAAATACATTTTGAAGTACCTAAAATGAAAAATAAATAGTTTATAGGTATAAATATAATTAATAATATACAAAAAAAAAATTATGCATATATTATAATGTATTGTACATGTTACGATCAAAAACGGTAATCGGGCAAATATCAAAAATGTGAAAAATTGAAATTTATGGACGTTACAGTTTTGCCCAGATGATGTTATTCACTATACCATATAGATTTGTCCGGAAAAAATCCGAAACATGACGTTTTGCCCAAGTATGGTGGACACTTCGCAGTTTGCACGGATATTTCTGAAATTCGCACGATTTCTTCGTTTACCCGTAACGGCCGTGACATAATATACATAATAATATGTATAGTGTACACGTCATATATTCATAAAAATAATTGAAAAATCATACACGAAAATATTTATAAACAACTTTAAAGCAATATCTATCTTTTTTCTCATACATACCAATCTGTGATGACTACTGTTTTGTACATCCACATCGATATCCCTATATTATGTATTGTAGATAAAAAAAATTACCCTAGTTATATCATTATCACTAGGTACTTTTTGGTAACGCTGATAAAAATTCCCAAGAAATAATAAACAACACGGTTATAAACAGGTACTATATTATTGTATTACCCGTAGCCTATAGCCGTGATTGAAAAATAACAGTCGGAAAAATTCCAAGGAGGGGTCAATCCACCCATCGCTCGCCCTCAAATACGCCACTGTAGCAGCACTCCTCGTTTTAAGAATTGCTGTACTTTAATTTGGAGCTATAATAAAATCCAATAACAGTATCCATTTAAAAAATATATTTTTCTTTTCAGAATTTATGTTTTTCCCGATAACGCACTCCGGGCTCATATTGATGCTCATATTTACATGTAAATATAATATCACATAATATATTATTTCATAATATTAATATTCGCAGTTGATGCGACTCTCCCTTTCGGAAAATGTATCAAGAACCGAGATTCTGAGATTATAAAATGTAAAAATAATTATAAAAAGAATATGTTATCTAGTACTTAGTATCTATCTACTATATACTATAAATATCTATAATAATAATAAATCATAATAATTTTAACGATAATCTGAATAAAAATAATTAATACCCCCGGGTAACGTTGAATGTGAGTTTTACCCCAATAGACCCAGACATTTTTTTTTTCGTTACGTTGTGTTAACATTGTTTTTAAAATGCAGACGGGATGGTGGAATTGGGTCGGCGTGCGATCGAGCAAAACTCGATGGACCGCTACCTCATTGATTTTGATCGATGCTAGTATAGTAGTCATAACTGGGTTTCAATAATGGAATAATTTTTATATTCTATAAGAATGAACGATTAGCGTTTAAGATAGCGATTATCTAAGATCAATTACTGAGATTTGGAATAACCACCGTTATCAGACGTAGCCCATATTGTAATTTTTTTTTTTTGGGAGGGGGACATTTAATCACCGGGCCGGTTGAATGTGGAACTCGATTAACTATATAATTACCCAACCCGTCCCTGGTGGGTGGTTAAAACCGTTAGGGATTGGAAACCTTTCACTAAGACTCAACTTTACAATATTATCTATTTAACAATGGCTTCGTCACAAACCGCGAACCGGTCGTTCATTTGCAGGACGAACGGGTCAAGATGGCAGCAAATTTGGGCAGTAACTAGTTAAACAGTTAAAGGTTAATCTTTTGGCTAACTAAATTAGAATGATAAAAAATATAACTAGTTAAACAATTAAGTAGCAGGCAGGTACCTATAGCTTTGGTTACAACTTACGAATTATATACAAGTACCTATTAAGTTATTTAGATACTTATATATTATAAGTATTTTAGATAGGTAGGTATCTAACCTAACCCACTGAGGTTTACTTACTACTAGTAATAACAATTTGTATTATGCTAATATTTCCAACCCAAACCGATCAACCAATTCCCGGCAGTATTCCCAAAAATATTGTACGACGTCATAATACTCATGGTAAACCAACAAAATGTACTCAAAAGTAAATTAATAAAGAATAAAATAATAATAAACTTCCCTACTTATTTATTTTAACTATTATAATGATAATTTCCCGCAACAGCAGGTATACCTACATACTATTATCGTCAAATAATATATGAGGGAAATGTTAAAAACCACTGCACAATATGGTATCTAGTAAGATGCCTATCTACATAATACATAATACAGCAGGTACTACTTACTTCAAATTTCATTTAAAAAAAAAACCGATGTATCCTATGGGTGGGCCACTGTTGTAGGTAAGATGTTGGGAAGGATATAGGGGGAATTTAATATTTATCAGAACAAAAACATAAATCATTGCTAACGAAAAACGATTCTAAGCAGAATTCGGTTAAATATATTTTGAAAGGTCATAATATTTACAATTTGAAAATAATACATTTTGTAAATTTTCCCGGTTTTCCTACGTTTTTCCCATTTATTATGAAAACCCTTGGAAAATCAATATATGACCTCCCTAGTAAAATTTCCTTTCAGAAAAGGTGCTACATTTGAAAGTTGGAACAGGATTTCTGTTAGGAAAGTTATTCACAAATCACAGATAAAAAAATAAATAAATATCATTATAAAGCCAATACATTTCTCGCTTCACTTAGAACCTAATACATATTTATATATATTATAATAAATTAAACAAAAAGTTATCTTAGAAAATAATATTACTTTTTATTAACCAAAAAAATAACCCTAAGTAATTATTTTCCATTAAATGTCTTCATATTTTGTACAAATAAATTATAGATAAGTAAGCATTTTAATAATTTACCAATTTTACAGGTCCACCAGACAAACTGCCCAGTATTGACAAAGACACTTTCTATAATCCAAAGATGGCAAATGAAAAACTTAATAGTAAGTAGCTTTAAGAAATATAGATTATCTACATTATATAGAATAATAATACCTATCAGTTTGTATTTTATGAAAACAAATATGGTAGGTACCATAACCAGGGAAAAAATTCATAGGGCACTATAATTTGTATTTTTTTCTACCTTCCTACTATTTTTTAGAATGATAGAATACACCAAAATAACTTAGGTAACCAAAATTTAAGAAGGTAGGATAATAATGTGATTTTATTTGTATCTATAAACAATAAATCATAGTTAACAAAACAAAAAAAACGATTCTGAGATAAGTTAGGTTATTCATGTATAGATAATTAGATGTCTGGTTTTTTTTATTGTAATATTATTCAAATTATGCACTTAAGCTAATGGATATTTAGAATAATATTACCTTTATGATTTTTAATTTCAGAAGCAAAAAGTCACAGATTCAAAGTTAGCAGTTAAATGTACAATTTGTATTTATTTTTTTAAAATTATAATGTGATTAATAACTTATAATATTTATGTCGTATACTATTCAAATTAAAAATGAATTGTATTATTTTATACATATTATTGTTGTAAATGGTGTGTATTATGTTTTTTTTTTAGCTTAGAAAATTTAAAATACAAACAATGTATTTACTTGCATTTGTATGATACCAAAATCAAGTTTTTACATTAGAGTTTTTCTACTATATTAAAAACCAGTGGTGTCTTTTCAATTTTTTTTTTTTTTTTAATGCACACGTGATTATGTTATTGATACAAACATAATACAAAATTAATTTTCGAGTAGTTCAAATATTAGTTAATTAAATTATATGTAACACAAAATTTAAATGATGTGATT